>JAJOOR010029797.1:0-13984 GCA_036250505.1 Solanum acaule | reverse complement strand
GACCTGCATCACGAAACAGATGCAGAGCGTAGCATGAGTACCAAAACAACAGGTACCCAGTAGGCATCATAGGCCGACTGAACTTGAAAAGTAAAGGCAGTATGAAAAGAAGGAATAACACAAACCGAAGTCAAGAACGAAAATATAACTAACAATGGAATGCACACGAGTGTAGAAAGAACTAACTAAAGTAATCTATAAGCTAACTACACCTAACTGGACCCCATAAGCCCAGAAAGTACACTCATGCGCAAGTTAAATAAAAACCCGAACGGACCCCCATAAGCCCGACGAGTACACAGAATAACTATAACTAAAGAGAATTGCATATGAGAACCCAAGAACGGAGAACACGAATCAGAACCTCAACCCGAAATAGTAAAATCTGACAGTACGGAGGCCGGACCTCGAACCGAATGCTCACCAGAAGTACCCAAATAACCAATCACAAGTATCAAGTATATGAGGCCGGAACTCTAACCGGATGCTCTATATAAGTATTTGGGCAATAGAGGCCGAAACTCTAACCGGATGCTCTATATAAGTATCTAGGCAATAGAGGTCGGAACTCTAACCGAATGCTCTATATAAATATCTGGGCAATAGAGGCCGGAACTCTAACTGGATGCTCTATATAATTATCTGGGCAATAGAGGTCGGAACTCTAACCGGATGCTCTATATAAGTATCTAGGCAATAGAGGCCGGAACTCTAACTGGATGCTCTATAAAGGTGCTAATGTAGCTGCTGAGAGAGTCCCAATCGATCTATTCTCATAAATGTATGTGGATCGCCGTCTACACCTAATTCAAATCGCGAAGCAGAACTAGTGTCACCGACGTAACTCTTGAAGCTGTAACATCGGGGAAATAAGGATAACTATCATCGGAGCAAACGTATCGCCTAGCTAAGGCCCAAACTATCAGGCTTAAGTCTGCTACACCAGTCTACAGGGATCTAAGTCGACCGAGCGACGTCGAGGTAAAACTAAGGCCTATTGATTCTGAATTATGTATTTCTAAGGCAAGCCCTAGTCAAACCTAAACTAAGGCCCAACATGCTTCAACAAATAGTCATCGAGCATACAAGTACTCCACATAGCAAAGAGGGACAATTAATAACACAAAGCATGCTCACAGTTACCCGATATTTCTCGAAATAGGCCGAAAACATGATTTCTAAACACATATGCATGATTCAATCACTACCAACCCAAATCCCAACTAATCAACATGCATTCACACTCTCAAGCTCAATCTAAGAGAGGGAAATCATAGCCTACCTGTAGGCCGATCACACGCGCTCCAAAATCACTTCTTCAGAGCTTTCCCTTTCCGAACGTCCTCGAAACGCTGCCCTGCTATCAAAAATAGAGTCACAACGTTATTACGGTCGTTTAGACACCAAAATCACAACAAATGGAGACGGACCAATTTCGGGGTCAAAACCGGGAAAGTGGGACCCGTGCTGGAAATTCTGGAATTAACACCAAAAGTGGGTCCTAACCAGTTCCCCCAGCTCATGTCCTAAAATGGGACACAATTCGGGGCTCGGGAACAACACAATATCAACATGCAACCAAATCCCAAATTTTCTCAAAAACTAGAAATGGGACAGTAGTTGAATCATTATATTTACCAGAAACTGGAGGTCTACAGTGAAATGCGACAACACCACGACGTTCTCCTCAAAAAACCACTCAATATAGCCTCAAAAATCACTGAAATCGAACCTAGAAAGGTTGAGAAAACAAGTCTCAAAATTTTCCAAAATCAAGCTCACAAAAGGGTCGTGGCAGCAGGTATTTTACGAAAATTACCTCAAACGGGGACCCCAAATCACTATCCGAGCTCAGCAACGCATTCCTTGTGAAAAACCTCACAAAATGAACCTTTGAATCACTGAATTTGGACTTACAATGAGAGAGTTATGAGGGTTTCAATTTTGGGAAATGTTGCTGATTTTCTGCATTTATAGCAGATTTTCTGCAATAATTTCCAAAACTAAAAAAACTCTGACAGGGCGCTCCGAACTCGTTCGGAACCCCGTGCACGCAAACGAGATATGCAACCATACTAAATTCGATATTCCGAACTCAATGGCACAGTCAAAATTTCTATACGAGGTCATCTTGACAAAAAGTGGGTCCCATACCCAAATATCATTTTAAGTCAAAAACTATAAAAGAGCTCTGAAAAATATCGAAAACCTCGAGACACAAAAGAAAAGTCAATCTAGACCAAACTTGACATTCTGGAGGTAACTGCGCTGACGGAATTTTCATCCGAGCGCGTTTACTTAGAATGTTGACCAAAGTCAAACTTAGGCTTAAACTTAAAGTTAAAACGCATAATCGCACCGACTCACACTGAAAACTTTGGGAGTCATGCCGACCATGCTACTAGCCAAAAATGACCCTTTCGGAGCTGATGGAATCGTCATAATTGGATTCCAATGTCATCTTCTCAAACTTTTGATTGAAAATGATCGTTCAAGGTTCATAAGCTCCAAAACACTAAAACTCACACCATAACCAAACGAACGACCAGGTGACCGAACTGTCAGTCCTAGCAAGTCATAAATGACTTGGGATCGCTACAGGAACGCTCTAAACGACACACAGAAGGCAAGATACAGAAATGACCAGGAGGGTCATTATAAGACGCGACACCCGATCTCATATATGCGCCGGAACGTGGCACCCGATCCAAGTTTGTCTGTTGGAACATAACACTCGATCCATTCAACAAATAACAAACACAATCGCAATGTACATTCTCATAATCATACAATCAAGTGTTGATTCATGCCATATCATCATTCATTCATACTCATTTACGATTAGTGTGATCCATAGTGCAACATTCGCATATATACATGCATTATAATTATGTAATTACTAGCATAAATCACACAAACGTGAGATCACAACCATCACCTACCTTGAACAAAGCTTGAACCCTCCTACGAAACTTGGTTCTTCCCTCTCCAGATTCTTTCCGCTTGTTCTAGGTCTACAAACAAACAATTCAATATAAGGATCAATAATTAAGGTCTAATTTACCCGGATTATGACAAACCCAATAACTCAAGACCCAAATTATGATCCTAAGGTGCAGCATGGGCTTTTCCCACCATCCAAAACCGTTCAAAACCCTTCCCCAATGATATGCAATCAAGATTTTACGTTCTATGGATCGAAAGACGGAATTGGGGAGCGAAAACCTTACCTTTATCCTCAAGAATGGTGAAAACTGTCAAGAATCGCCTGGGGTCGTCTCCTAGCTCTCAAAAACGAATTTTGCAGAATAATGGCGTTTTTGGGGTTTATTTCCACCTTAATTCACGACTAGCCCGCTATGGCGGCCCCACACTGGCAGCAAAATCCCACCTTAGCGGCTTGCACGGAAATAAAGAGCTAAATTAAGAGTTTCAATCCTCCATTTCACAACACACCTTCATCCCATGACACTCAGAAACTACCCGTTCACTCTAAGATTAGTTTCGGGAGTTTTACTCCCCCGAATTTGATTTCGTAAAGTCGTACGGGTTCCTTAACATCTTAGTTATCCACTCATGCAATCAAATTCCTTATTAGATCTCTTATTTGTTACCAGATCTCCCTAGACTTCACTGACTCCGATTTTGTCCAAATCTAGACTAGGCTAGGAAATTTCAAGTTACTACGAAAAAGTTTTTCGGCCCAAAATTTTTCCCCTATGGCTTTTCTATAACGACGAGAACATATCATTACAATAGATACCAATTTACCCATCACTCATCCCCGAGTGACAAACTTAGGAAAACAGGCTAAACTAAGAATGGAGTAGTACCTGAATCAACGAACAATTGGGGATATTTGTCTCGCATGTCCTTCTCGATTTCCCAAGTAGCTTCCTAATCTGGACGATGTTTCCATTGAACTTTCACGGACTTAATCTTTTTGGTCCTCAGCTTCCGAACATCTTGATCAAGAATTGCAATCGGTTCCTCCTTATACTAAAGGTCCTTGACTAGCAATGCTGAGTCCCATTTTATGATGTAATCCCCGTCACCATGAAATCTCTTCAACATGGACACATGAAATATCAGATGAACTCCCGATAGGCTAGGTGGTAAAGTCAATCTATACTTCACTGGCCCTACACAGTCAAGAATCTCAAATAGACCAATGTAACGAGGACTAAGTTTTCCCTTCTTGCCAAATCTCATCACCCCTTTCATGGGTGATACCTTAAGAAGAACCTTCTCACCCAGCTGTAACACCATTTCTCTTACCTTATGGTCTGTATACTTTTTATGTCTACTTTAGGCTGCTAAAAGCTTAGCTTGAATACTCCTCACATTCTCTTGAGCATCCATCACTAAATCAACCCCCAAAGATTTCACATCTCCAACCTCAAACCATCCTATGAGTGGTCTACATCCCCTCCCATAGAGTGCCTCAAACGGTGTCATATCTATACTGGAGTGATAACTATTATTATAGGAGAACTCACACAATGATAGGAATTATCCCAATGCCCTCCAAAGTCAATCACACATGCCCTCAACATGTCTTCTAACACTTGAATAGTCCTCTCTGACTGTCCGTTTGTCTGTGGATGTAAAGTTGTACTAAAAGTGAGTTGTGTGCCCAATTCATCATGTAGTTTCCTCCAAAACTTGGATGTGAACTGCATACCACGGTCTGAGATGATAGAAAGGGGCACCCCGTGCAGCCTTACTATCTCTTCACATAAACTTTAGCCAATTGTTGAGCATTATCATCTATTATGATTGGAATAAAATGGGCTGACTTAGTCAATCGGTCAACCACTACCCAAATAGAATCAAACTTTTCCAAAGTATTGGAAAGACCAACCAAGAAGTCCATAGCTATCCTTTTCCACTTCCATTCTGGAATTGGCATTCTTTGAAGCAAACCAGCAGGCCTTTAGTGTTCATACTTCACTTGTTGGCAATTTTGACACTTAGCCACAAACTCTGCTATATACTTCTTCATGCTAGGCCACCAATAAAGTTGCTTCAAATCTCGGTACATCTTGGTCACACCCGGATGAATGGAATATCACAAACCATGGGATTCTGTCAACAATTTCTGAATCAAGTCATCCACTCGAGGAACACAAATCCTTCCTTTAAAACATAGCACACCCCTCGCATCAAGAGTGGTCTCTTGTGCTTTGACAGATGTTGTCTTCTTTCTAAGCTCATTCAAACTGTCATCCTCAAACTGTTTGACCTTGATCTCCTTAATGAACGTGACCCTTACTTCAATGCTTGCTAACACCCCACCTTTCTCTGAGATGCTCAACTGCATGAACGTAGACTCCAAGGTCTGAATTTCCTTAGCCAAAGTTCACTTGGATGCACTCAAGCAAACTAGACTACCCATACTCACCGTCTTCCGACTTAGCGCATCTGCCACCACATTAGCCTTGCCTGGATGATACTAGAGGGTCACATCATAATTCTTGAGTAACTCCATCCACCTTCGTTGTCTCAAATTCAGATCCTTCTGAGTGAACACATGCTGCAAACAACGATGATCAGTAAACACCTCACACTTGACGCCATAGAGGTAATGCAGCCAGATCTTAAGAGCAAACGCTACCGCTACCAACTCTAAATCATGTGTTGGGTAATTTCTCTCATGCACCTTCAACTTCCGTGATGCATAAGCTATAACATTCTTATCCTGTATTAACACCGCACTCAAACCCGAATGTGAAGCATCACAATAAACAATAAAATCTTTAGCTTCCACCGGTAATGCTAGAATAGACGTTGTGGTCAAAAAAGTCTTGAGCTTTTGAAAGCTCTCTTCACATTTTTCAGTCCATTCAAATGGTACCTCCTTTTTGGTCAACCTTGTCAGATGCGTGGCAATAGAAGCAAAGTTTTTCACAAATCGACGATAGTAGCTAGCAATCCCCACAAAACTCCTAACTTCCGTTACAGAGCTAGGCCGAACCCAATTCTTAACCGCTTCAATCATTTGGGAATCTACCATTACCTCTTCTTTTGAAACTACATGCCCAAAAAGGCAACCGAAGTCAACCAAAATTCACACTTAGAAAATTTTGCATACAACTTTTATTTCCCAAGAGCACCTAGAATAATCCAAAGATTGTCGGCATGCTCTTCTTTACTTTTTGAATATACCAAAATGTCATCAATGAAGACAATAACATACGAATCAAGAAATAGCTTGAACACACCATTCATCAAACTCATGAAAGCTGCAGGCGCATTAGTCAACCCAAACGACATAACTAGAAACTCGTAGTGCCCATAGTGGGTCCTAAATATCGTCTTAGGTACATCCTCAGGCCTAATCTTTAACTGATGGTAACCAGACCTTAGGTTCATCTTAGAGAAGACTGACACACCTTGCAACTGGTTGAAAAAATCATCTATCAGAGGCAATGGTTACTTGTTTCGAATGGTGACCCTATTCAATTGCCGGTAATATGTGCACATCTTCATACTACCATCCTTTTTCTTAATAAACAAGACAGGAGCACCCCACGGTGAAGCACTGGGATGGATAAAACCTTTATCAATGAGTTTTTAGCTCTCTCAATTCTACCGGGGCCATGTGATAATGATGGATGGAAATGGGGCGGGCAGGTTCCAAATCAATGCAGAAATCTATATCTCTATCCGGAGGCATACCAGGCAAAGTAGTAGGGAACACTTCTCTAAATTCTGACACCACATGAATAGACTCAATAGAGGGAGACTCAATATCAAAATCTCATGAGCCAAATACGTCAAACAACCCTGCCCCACCAGTTTCCTAGCCCGAATAGAGGATATGATCTTAACGGGCTTAGGCTTGTACACCCCTTCCCACTCTAATTTTTCCCTTCCCGGAATTTCTAGAGTCACAGACTTAGTATTACAATTTAACACAACATAATAGGGGGACAACCAAGTCATGCCTAAGATTATATCAAAGTCAGTCATGTCCAAAATCACCAAATCAGCCCAAGTCTGAAAACCCATAAACAAAATAGGACAAGCACGATAGACATGAGTGACTATGACAGACTCTTCAACGGGGGTAGAAACATGGATGAGAGCATCAAGTATATCACAAATCATATTAAATCCCAAGGCAAACTGAACAGATACAAAAGAATAACTAGAACTCGGATCAAATAACACATTAGCCATCCGATCACAGACAAGAATAGTACTTGTGATCACTGCATCAGACGTCTCCGCCTCGATCTTGTCTGGAAAGGCATAACACTGAGCCATGTCATCATGATGGGCTACTTCCCTGCCTAGCTGCACTGTACCTCTGCCTGCATTACCAATTCCCCGACCTCCACGGCCTTGCTGATTTCCTCATCGCCCACCTTGTGGACGTCCTCGACCATTGTTACCATTGCCCGCGGGTACCACTGCTCTAGTCTGCTGCTGCGCAGAATCCAACATGTGCGGGTGGGGACAATCTCTCTTCATATGCCTAGGTTCTCCACAATTATAACAAGTGCGATCGAAGGATGAACTGCTACCCATCGAAGGTGTGGCTCCCTGGCTATCCTGAATTAAATTCTAAGGTGGAGTTCCCAAGTAATTACCTGTAGAAGCTGTCATAGTAGACTGAATTGGCCGGGCTGCAGGTGTTGGCCTCTTTGAACCTCTAGAGTAAAAACCCTGAAAGTTACCTGTATTCTTAGCTTTCTTAGCCAATACCTTAGCCTGACCGTCTCGCCTCACCCCCTTCACTTTCTTCACAAAATCTGTTACCTCATTGAAACTTTTTCCTGCAGAGGTCATATGAACAGACAATATCTGCAACTCAGAATTTAGTACTTTAAAAATAGGTGGATCCTCTCTTCCTCAGTAGTCACCAATTACGTAGCATATCTAGACAAAGCATGGAACTTAGCATTATAAGCAGTCACAAAAATACCACATTGCTCCAAAGCCATGAACTCATCCTTCCTACGATCTCGCAAAGTCCGGGGCACATACTTCTCCAAGAACAAAGCATGAAACTGGGTCCAAGTGAGTAGGGGTAAAGCCGAAGATCTACACTCCACATAAGCTCTCCACCACTACTTAGTGTCACCTTGAAGTTGAAAATTCACAAACTCTACTCCATGTTGATGGAAAATTCCCAACTTATGAAGCCTCTCATAACAATCTATAATTAACTAATAAGCGTCCTCACTCTCGGAACCATGGAACACAAGCGATTTCAATTTCAAGAACTTAGTCAACATTTCACGTTCATTACCGGTCATAGCAGGACCCAACAAAGGACGGAAGAAAACATCATTACCTACAGTTCCACCCACCTTGGGGACAATGATAACAATAGGGGGATTGACGGGAGCTTGAGTTGCTTGAACTGAGGGAAGCACTCCAGGACCAACCAATCCTTTCAGGAACGACATAATTTGTTAAGCTAACATTGGGTCTAAGGGAGGAATACCTGTTTTCTCAGCTTGTACCTCATCCTCCTGTCCAACATTCTCCTCATTCTCAACCTCTACATTCTCTTCTACCTCTTCATGATGTGTAGGAGGAGCATTATTTATGGGAGCATTCTCAATTGGTGCTCCATCCCAAGTAGGCGCTACCCTTCCTCGGCCTCTACCCTAGCTCTGCCTCGACCGCGACCTCTTTCTACGGATTCCTCAGCTAGCGCATTGACGGGAGCTACGGCCTGACGCCGTTGAACCTAGTGTAAACCATCTGCAGACAGAATAGTGAAGGAGATTAGATATCAATTTGGATCACTAGATACCAATTGAAACCACGTTATAGCACGAAAGGAGACAAAGAAAACAGAGAGATTTCCTAAAGTCCTATATCCTTTCGAAGAAAAGTACTGACGTCTTTGTACCATTTGACAAGACTCTACTAGACTCATTTTGGTACATAGAGATCAACGAATCTAGGGCTCTGATACCAACTTTGTCACGACCCAGATCGTCGTGATTGGCACCCACACTAACCCTCCGATGGGAGAACCATTAATACTAATTAGCTAACCCAAGAACTAAACATTTAAATATACGAAAGAAAGTTTAAATGTCTAAAGAAAAGGAAAATAGGGAGTTCCCATAAACTCCAAAAAGTCCAACAAACAAATGCGGAAATAATGCCTAAAACTTGAAAATCAATGTATCAAAACATCTACTAGCGAAAAGTCTAAGAAAATAGGTGCAACCCCAAACTAAACATAAGAATATCTAATGTACTAGTCTAAGTCTAAATAGAAATGGACTAAACATATCGAGAACTCATGGCAGCCTGGACGAACTGGCTCACCCTTCAATTCGAATCGATGACTGGTCTTCTAAACGAGGTTCGTCAGTAGCCGTCTGAAGATACCCTGTACTCAACAAAGAAAGAACAAGTGCAGTATCAGTACACAACCACAATGTACTGGTAGGATCACGCCGCTATCCCAATAAGTGAAACATATACAAGTAATAACATCAAAATAAACAAGCATATACCGAACATATACTATATCAGTCATCATATCAGGATTAACGAGAAATTCCAGATTCTCAAAATACATCTATATGAAAACTCAATGGTCCTTTCATAGAACCCACACCCAAACTGTTAGTGTACCAGTACGTGGTACCCGATCCAAGTTAGTGTGCTGGACGTGACACTCGATCTCATACATGCGTTGGAACGTGGCATCCGATCCAAGCTAGTGTGTTGGAACGTAACACCCGATCCATTCAACAAGCCACAATCACAATCACAATGTACATTCTCATAATCATACAATCAAGTGTTGATAATTCATGGCATACCATCATTCATTCATACTCATTTACAATTGGTGTGATTAATAGTGCAACATTCGCATACATACATGCATTATAATGAAGTAATTATTAGCATAATTCACACAAACATGAGATCACAACCATCACCTACCTCAAACAAAGCTTGAACCCTTTTAAAAAAACTTGATTCTTCTCTTTCTGGATTCTTTCCGCTTGCTCTAGGCCTACAAACAAACAATTCAATACAGGAATCAATAATTAAGGTCTAATTTACCCGAATTATGACAAACCTAATAACCCAAGATCCAAATTATGATCCTAAGGTGCAACTAGGGCTTTTCCTACCATCAAAAATAGTTCAAAACCCTCGCCCAACGATATGCAATCAAGATTTTACGTTTTATGGATCGAAAGAGGGAATTGGGAGCGAAAACCTTACCTTTAGCCTCAAGAATGGTGAAAAACTGTCAAGAATCACCTGGGGTCGTCTCCTAGCTCTCAAAAATGAATTTTGAAGAATAATGGCATTTTTGGGGTTTATTTTTGACTTAATTCGCGACTAGCCCGCTATGGCGGCCCCCATCCCGCCACAATGGCCCTGCCCTTGCGGGAAAATCTCACCTTAGCGGCTTGCACGGAAACAGAGAGCTAAATTAAGAGTTTCAAACCTCCATTTCACAACACACCTTCGTCCCATGACACTGAAAAACTACCTGTTCACGCTAAGATCAGTTTCGGGAGTTCTACTCGCCCGAATTCGATTTCGTAAAGTCGTACAAGTTTCTTAACGTCTTAGCTATCCCCTCATGCAATCAAATTCCTTATTAAATCTCTCATTTTTCACCAGATCTCCCTAGACCTCACTGACTCTGATTTCATCCAAATATGGACTAAGCTAGGAAATTTCAAGTTACTACGAAAAAGTTTTCCAGCACCAAAATTTTTCCCTGATGGCTTTTCTATAACGACGGGAACAGGTCGTTACAATAAATATTCTATTTTAATCCTCCAAATTAATGATAGTTAAAAAGTTAACAGAATCATAAATTAAACAAAAATGAATAAAAAAGATAAAATAAAAAAAACATGAACTAAGTATTAATGCTTAAACGGTCATTTTTCAAATTTTCGTCGTCATCTTCTTGCTTCGAAGTTATGGATTAGTAATTTGAAATGAAGTTTATAACTTTATTATTTTTAATATTTTTGGTTGAATGAAGTCCTTATATTTTTAAAATAAACTAGTTTTTTTCAACACGTCAGTTGCACGTGATTATCAATTCTGAAAATATATGTTATAGTAAATAGTATTGCATATTTAAGCGGAGATTTGAATAATAAGCTTTGAACAAAATAATACTACAGATTCTTTTGTTAGTGTTCCATATGGATCGTCATATATATATCCTTTATTTATGCGAACCTATGAAGATGGTCAATTAAAAATTTTATTAGTTAAATGCAATAATGCATATATTTATATAAATTTGATTAGGTTCAGTCATGTAATTAGTCGTATCTTAGTAATATTACCTTATAGATGCTATTTTTTTGTATATTTTTCATGTCATCTAACCAGATGTTCTTTGCACGTTTATTCCACGTTAAACTGTTTAGATGTCATATGAACATGTGAAAAGAACAACTACATATTATTTTTTAGAACTAATTTTTATATTAATTTTTATTTTAGAAGTTATTATAACATAATAGTTGACGTTCTTGTTGTTGGCTCTCATATTTGACTTCTTGATTGATTGTGTACATAAATTAAAGATAACTATCTGACTATCCATAGTTAACTGAGAAAAATATCCTTTTTTTTTACCGGAAAAACTAAAAATTAAAATTGAAGAATGTATTCTATTTGTAAATCATATATATAATTACATGTTTATCTTACACCCAACAAAGATATAGTTCATATACTTGTAAACGATTTTCAATTTATTCAACCAAGCATGATCCGTCCAAGAAAAAATAACAACACCGTGTTACCTCATATATAGGGATGATATAATAATATGAAAAATTATTGGTCAAAAGTTAATGCAATAAAAAATGAAACATAGAAATAATTAATGTAATATCGATGAGAATTCATAATATTGTAACTAAACAATGTTAAAGAGTGTGAATAACGTTTGCAATAATTAGTAATAACTAAGAGAATTTATAATGTTATAACTAAAGAATTAATGTGCAATAGTTGTATTTCTAATAAATTATATACTTGCATAAATAATAGGACTTTTAATTAATGTTACTATTTATTTATAGTTATTAGATTTTAACTTAATGTAGGGACAAAATGAAAATGATTATTCCATATTGCTAAACATAAAATTTATTTTGTAAATGATAAATTTTAAATTATTCATATATATTCACATATTTTCACATTTGTTGTGAGGTTATTTTTAAAAAAAAAAAAAGAACAACTCGTAATAATTCAAAATAATATAGTGTATTTTGAAGTTTGAAGATCTTGTTAACTTGATTATACATTCGTCATATGAACTTTTCTTCTTCTAAAATACTGAAATATTAAGAAATAGTAAATAAGTAAAACAAAAGGGCAAAGTTCATATAGTAATAACTATTTTGAAGCAAACTTTCTACATTCTAAATCACATAAGCAGCATTGATAAATAAAGTCATTCTTTTGTCTTGAGCATCAAAAAAACAAATTGAGACAATTCTCTAACTCTTGAGAAGTTTAATAATTTTGTAAAAAGATGTTCAGAAGAATATATTTACATCACAAATGAAATTGTTAACAAAAGCAAATAAATTTAGACTACATCATGTTAAATTCATATATTGGAACATTACATACTAATGTATATATTAAGCAAAAAATTAATTATTATATCATCAAAATTATTTCCTCAAGTACTCGAGGTTATGAAATTTACCCTTTTAGGATAGAACGATTAACTTCATCATAATACTGGTACCTCCTATTCTGCTAAACTTCGAACTCACTCAACGACAATAAATCACACAAAAAATTTTAAAATGTAAGAAGAAGAAGAGTAGAAGATTAAAAAAATTGTGGTTGAAATATGAGAGGAATCCCCTCTATTTATAGTCAACAAAGGATAGTATGAACAAGTGTTTTTGTGTCTTATCTAAAAAGTCATGACCTTTCCGAGAATTCAGAACCCTTTGGAAAAGTCACAACTTATTGACAAGGTCACAACTCTTTGGAAAAGTCACAACTCATCTAAAAATCACAACCCTTCATAAAAAGTTACAACTTATCGAAAAGTCACAACTCATCGAAAAAGTCACAACCTAAGTTAGGGATATGATAGTAATTTAGCATTCAAGTTAGGAGTTCATGTTTTTAAGGTAATATAGATGACCCTGTTAAATTTTATTTTTTTATTAATTTGAAGGATCAAAATCACACATTTATATTAATTGAAGGTTAATTATGCTTAATCAAATTATGTAGGGACCAAACATGGAATAAACATATAATAAAATGATTAAAATCGCTATTTAAACATACTCACTGGCCACTGTAAGTACTATATAACGCCGACCAAAAGGGCGAAGTGATTCTCCATTAAACTTAGTCTTCTATATAGCAAATCAATTTTTTGTATCTCATCTTTTCAAATCGTTGAAGGAAATAACTCAATGACAACTACTTGTTATGATATAATGGACGAAGTTTGCGTGATGTTAGTTGATCATGTCAAAGAGAATAATACTCAAATCAATTTTTTGTATCTCATCTTTTCAAATCGTTGAAGGAAATAACTCAATGACAACTACTTGTTATGATATAATGGACGAAGTTTGCGTGATGTTAGTTGATCATGTCAAAGAGAATAATACTCAAATCAATTTTTTGTATCTCATCTTTTCAAATCGTTGAAGGAAATAACTCAATGACAACTACTTGTTATGATATAATGGACGAAGTTTGCGTGATGTTAGTTGATCATGTCAAAGAGAATAATACTCAAATCAATTTTTTGTATCTCATCTTTTCAAATCGTTGAAGGAAATAACTCAATGACAACTACTTGTTATGATATAATGGACGAAGTTTGCGTGATGTTAGTTGATCATGTCAAAGAGAATAATACTCAAATCAATTTTTTGTATCTCATCTTTTCAAATCGTTGAAGGAAATAACTCAATGACAACTACTTGTTATGATATAATGGACGAAGTTTGCGTGATGT
>JAJOOR010029796.1:0-19196 GCA_036250505.1 Solanum acaule | reverse complement strand
GTACTAGTGACTTCCAGGTTCTGGGAGGGATCTTTATTTGTATATATGTTTTTGGTTTGCTTCCGCCTGTTTATATTGTTATTTGCCTACTCTTGTTTAGTTTCTACCCTCAGACCCATTACTTGTTGTTCCGGGTTACAGGTTGGCTTACCTACTGGTGGGTTATAGTAGGTGTCATCATGACTTGAGAAATCGAGTCGTGACAGTTATGTTCATGATTAGTACTTGGTCATTGCATTTAGCTCAGCTTTCAGTTATATTACAGCATTTATATTTTGTTCAGCCTATATATTTGTTCAGCTATTATCTATATCATGTATGCTCAGTACATTCCAAGTACTGACGAATACTCTGCGCTACATTCTTTCATGATGTACGTTCAGGTACTCAACATCCGGATCACGTATAGATCAATTCCAGATATGTATTCAGCAGCTTCAGTGGTGAGTCCTCATACTCCGAGGACAACAGAAATGCATTTCATTTCTAAGTCTTTTATTTAGATTTCAGTCTTGTTAGAGTAAGTTGGGGGCATATCCTTGCAACTCTAATCAGTTAGAGGCGTTTCAGACATAGTAATAGAATCAACATGACTTTTTAAGTTTATTTTTCAGTATTTTTAAACTCTTAGTATATTGTTATACATTTAGACTAGTTAGGTATTCCCCACTTTCAGTTATCAATTGATTTAGCTTCCACATTAGTTCATGTTTTCTTAGTTATTTTCAGTATGTTTATGATATATCAGACACATGGTTAGCTTGGGGTCATTCGTGATCCTAAGTTCTGTGTTATGTCAAGGGGGTAGCCTCGGGGCGTGACAAATTTGGTATCAGAGAATTAGGTTTAAGAGTCCTAGGATGTCTGAAAGCCACAATAAGTAGAGTCTCTTTCATGGGTGTGAAGTGCACCACATCTATGAGAGGTAGGCTACGAAGTGTTTTAAGAAAAACTTCACTTTCTTTTTTATTCCTATCGTGCGTGGGTATAATCAAACTTATCCTTTCTAATCTGTCTTTATGCGTTTCAGATCATGCCTTCTCGTAGAGCTTACGCACGAAATGATAATGCACGCAACGCTAACGCAGTTCCTCCAGTCCCAAACCATGAGATTTCGAATGCAGAATTTAGGAATGAGATCCAGGTGTTGGCTCAAAATGTAGCATATTAGAACAATCAGCAAGCCCCAGTTCCTGCTAACACAAATGATGGATTAGTGGCAGCTAGGGTTCGAGATTTTGATCGAATGAATCCGCCAGAGTTTTTAGGGTTGCAGGTTGGTGAGGACCTACAGATCTTCATTGATGAGGTTAAGAAAATTTTTGAAGTGATGAAAGTGAGTGGTAATGATAGGGTGGAGTTGGCATCTTACCAGTTTAAGGATGTAGCTCACATTTGGTTCACTCAATGGAAAGAAAACAAGGGTATGGCTGCAGCTCCTACAACTTGGGAGTGTTTTACCGGAGCTTTTCTGGACAGGTTCTTCCCAAGGGAGTTGAGAGAAGCCAAGGCACAAGAGTTTATGAATTTGAAGTTGGGTACAGTGTTAGTCCAGGAATAAGGACTTAGATTCACCCAGCTCTCCAAATATGCTCCAAACATGGTTGGCAATCCAAGGGAAAATATGAGTAAGTTTCTATTTTGGGGTATCAAACTTGGTAAACACAGAGTACAAGAGTGCATTGTTAGAGGATATGAATATCTCTAGGCATATGACGCATGCTCAGCAGGTTGAGGGAGATAGGCTTGGGGAACTGGCAAAGGACAAAAAAAGGCTAGAACAGGACACTATGAGTACTCTCAGCAAAAATCGAGTGGTGGAAATCACTCACAGTTCCAGCAGAGGTCTACAGCCCTAGCACCTTCATCAGCTAGTGCTCCATCCCCCAGGTTTCGTCAGGATCATAAAAGTAGGGCATCAAGCTCTAAGTCTCAAGGGAGTACTTCAGGTAACAGGACTTTTCTAACTTGTCTAAACTGTGGTAAGAACCATCCGGGCGAGTGTCTTGCAGGAAAGGAAGGATGTTTTGGGTGTGGTCGGTCTGGCCATAGGTTCAAGGGTTTCCCTTCTTCCAGGTAGGGGCGAGGAGGTAACAATAATAAGGCTCAATCTACAGCACTAGAAGGTCGCCTAACTCAGCAGGGAGTGTAATCTGGTACAGGTGTCGGTTAGCGCCAGAATAGGTTATATGTTCTCCAGGCTCTCCAAGACCAAGAAGATTCTCCTGATGTGGTCACTGGTATGTTACGAGTCTTTCATATAGATGTTTATGCATTGTTAGATCCAGGGGCTACTTTGTCTTTTGTAACACCCTATATAGTAATAAACTTCGGTGTCAGTCCAGAAACTCTCTCAAAACCCTTCTCATTCTCTACTCCAGTTGGTGATCCAGTTATAGCTAGACGCGTATACAGAAATTGTCCTGTCACAGTCTCTCAGAAAGTCACCTCAGTAGATCTTGTAGAGTTAGAAATGGTAGATTTCATTATCATTCTAGGCATGGATTGCTTACATTCATGTTGTGCCTTAGTCGATTGTAGAACTAGGATCATTCGGCTTCAGTTTCCAAACGAGCCAGTCTTAGAATGGAAGGGTAGCAGTTCAGTGCATGTAGGTCAATTTATCTCTTACCATAAGGCCAAGAAGATGATCTCTAAAGGGTATATCTATCATCTTGTTTGGGTTAAGGATTCAAACTCCGAAACTCCAACTCTTGAGTCCGTTCCAGTAGTAAATGAGATTGCAGAAGTGTTCCTAGAAGATCTTTTCGGAGTTCTCCTTCTAGATACCCAGCCCATTTTGATTCCTCCTTATAGAATGGCTCCAATTGAGCTTAAGTAATTGAAAGAGCAGTTGAAAGACCTTCTAGATAATGGCTTCATCAGACCTAGTATTTCTCCATGGGGTGCATTTACTATCAGCAGTTGAACAAAGTCACAATCAAGAATAAGTATCCCATCCCCAAGATTGATGACTTGTTCGACCAACTTCAAGGTGTTAGTTATTTTTCAAAGATAGACCTCAGATCCGGCTATCATCATCTCATAGTCAAAGATAAGTATCCCATCCCCAGGACTAATAAATGCTACTGCAGCTTTCATGGACTAAATGAACAGGGAGTCCAAACAATATTTGGATTTGTTCGTTATTGTCTTTATTGACGATATCCTCATTTATTCTCAGAATGAGGAGGAGAATGCTACTCATCTGAGAGTTATTCTGCAAACTCTCAAAAATCGCCATCTATTCGCTAAGTTCAGCAAATTTGAATTTTGGTTATAGTTGGTCGCTTTCCTTGGTCATGTGGTATCTAGATCTAGTGAAGGAATTCGAGTGGATTCTCATAAAATAGAGGCAGTGAAGCAATGGCCCAGACCCACCTCTCCAACAGATATCAAAAGTTTCTTGAGTTTGGCCAGTTATTACAAAAGATTTGTGGAAGGATTTTCATCCATAACTTCCCCATTGACTCTCAGCAGACTATCTATGGGTAGTGTAACACATGTTGAGGGAGAAAAGAAGGAATTAGCAAAATATGTTCACCAGCTTACTTGCTTAGGAGTTGGTCTTGCGGACATGTTAGATGGTGGTGTGATAGTTCATAATAGATCTAACTCTTCACGTAGTGGAGGTTAAGGAGAAACAGGATAGTGATCCTATATTACTTCAGCTGAAAGGTGCAATTCATCAGCAGATAGTTGAGGTTTTCTCCAAAGGGGGAGATGGTGTGCTTCATTACCAGGGTTGCTTATGTGTTCCTAAGGTGGGAGAGTTAAGACAGCAGATCCTTACAAAAGCCCATAACTCCATGTATTCCATTCATCCAGGTCCCCCTAAGATGTACCGTGATCTAAGGGAAGTCTTTTGGTGGAACGTCATGAAGAGGGACATAGCAGATTTTGTGGCTAAGTGTCCTAATTGTCAACAGGTTAAGGTAGAACATCAGAAACCATGAGGTATGACTCAAGAGATTAACACTCCTACATGTAAATGGGAAGTGATAACCATGGACTTCATTACGGGTTTACCTCATACTCGTAGATAGCATGACTCCATTAGGGTGATAGTGAACAGAGTTACTAAGTCCGCTCACTTCTTGGCTGTCAAGACTACAGATTCAGTGGAGGACTACGCTAAACTCTACATCTATGAGATAATCAGATTACATGGGGTTCCCTTATCTATCATCTCAGATAGAGGTCCTCAGTTTACCTTTCATTTCTGGAAATCATTTCAGAAAGGTCTTGGTACACAAGTAAATCTCAGTATAACATTTCATACAAAAATGGATGGTCAAGCAAAGCGTACCATTCAGACCTTAGAGGACATGTTGAGAGCTTGCTTGATCGATTTCAAGAGTAGTTGGGATGATCACATACCTCTTATAGAGTTTCCTATAATAGTAGCTACCATTCCAGTATTCAGATGGCCCTGTGTGAGGCACTATATGGGCATAGATGCAGGTCCCCGATTGGTTGGTTTGAAGTAGGTGAAGCAACATTGATTGGGCTAGATTCAGTTCATGAGGCCATGAAAAGAGTTCAGCTCATGAGGGATAGACTTAAGAAAGCTCAGAGTCATCAAAAGTCTTATGCATATGTGAGAAGAAAGAACTTAGAGTTTGAAATTGATGATTCGTTTTTCCTGAAGGTGTCACGTTTGAAAGGGGTGATGAGATTTGGCAAGAAAGGGAACTCAGTGTTAGATATGTAAGTCCTTACAGAATATTGAACAGGCTTGGTAATTTGGCTTATGAGTTAGAGTTGCCAGCAGAACTAGAAGCGGTTCATCCAGTCTTTCACATTTCCTTATTGAATAAGTGTGTGGCTGACCCGATATCGATAGTGCTATTAGATAGTCTGACTGTGAAGGATAGTCTTACTTATGAAGAGGAGCTAGTTGAAATTCTTGACCGTCAAGTTTGTAGGTTGAGAATTAAAGAAATCGCTTCAATGAAGGTTTTGTGTAGGAGTCCGTCCGTAGAGGGAGCTACTTCGGAAGCAGAAGCAGCCATGAAGGCTAAGTATCCTCATCAATTTCTTTCCGACTCCATTTCAGCTTTAGGTAATAGTTCCTCTCTAGTCTCTCAGTTTACTCTTGTGTAAATTCAGTCTCAACATCTTGTTCCTTCAATTGTTCTTGCATTTCAGCATAATTGCATGTTCTTGGAACTCAGTTCAGTTAGATATCATTTTATAGTACTTAGTGGTAGGGATTGCAGCTCCTTCCCTCCATACTCAACTAGTTTAGACTTCATTCAAGGATGAATGTTCCCAAGGGGGAGATATTGTAACACCTTAGACCTATCAGACTTAGGCAGTAGAAAATTTTGGTGAACCACGGCAGGGTTCACGGACCGTGAGAGGAACCACATTTTGTCGACCTTCTCGTGGCTCACACCTACCCATCAGTAGTGGACCACAGCTTATCCAGTGCATAAAAAAGACAATTGCCAGAAGAGTAAGTCCATCTTTTCACTTTTTGTTACAGAAGAATTACATACTAAGTGGGCATTTGACCATATTTATTGTGAACTTCTCTTTTTAAAAAAAGTTTTTATTTTCAAAGTGAAAAATATTATTTGAAAATTGATCGAGTTGGGTATGGTCATAAGTACAAACTGGAGTTGTTTTTTTATTTTTGGGGAGTGAAAGGGTAACACCCCGTAGCCTAAAGAGGAAATTATAGCAAATTGTGAAAATGACTAGGTGTCACCCACGAGGGCCAACCACGCCCCGTGGTTAGACTCACACCCCGTAGATGGGCTTCGTGGGTGAGGCACCCTAAACACTACCTGAAGCAATAAACAACGGCCAGGACCCATTCCCTATGGATGGGTCCACATCCCGTGGTTGGTGGAACCGTCATTTGGAAAAAATCTCTAACCATAAACGACGACTGACCAGGACGGACCGTAGGTCCATCCACGGTCCATCGGTCATGGTCTCGTGGGTCAGGGCTGGTAGTTATTTTTAGGGGCTTAAGGGTCTTTTCCATTTTTAATTTAATTGAAGTGGTGTCATTTTGTCTAAGTCTAAAACACATATATATATAAGTATTTTAACCCCCTAAAATCCCCCAATTAAGTCATTCTCTCAAAATCCTAAAAGAATTTCCAAAACTCATCTCACATATTCTCTCTCTAGAAGAAGAAAGAAAAGATTGAAGCTAGGTCAAGTCCAAAGTCTCCAATATTCAAGCTTGTGAGGGATTTGTAATCAAGGTATGATGGCTTTTCATCCATGGTATCCTTCCTCCATGGAGTCCCCTAGAATTGCACAATTTGAAGAAGATTTCCCCCAATCCTAGTTAAGGTTTCTTCCATCATTGTGGGTTATGATGAATGTTGATCCAATTGAGTGGATTATGATTGTTTATGATTGAATTGACAGAATTGCATGTATTAGGATGAAATTACATGTACACATGCCTATCCTATGATCTTAGGATTGACTTGATATAGTTGGGTTTGATGCCATGTGAGGGAAACTCTATGGGTTAGATGTATCCTTATAGGATTGATGAATTATGATTAGAATTGCTTTAGATTGAAGCATATATGATGAACATGATGTTAATTTCTTGAGAGTAAAGCATAGATGATGATCATGAGATGTAGTGCTTTGAGAGTAAAGCCTAGACTATGCATTGTTGATTGTTAATGCTATGATGTGGAAGAGATACTTCATATAATGAACTGATAAGGATGATTGAATGAATGTGAAAGGTTTACTCACATGAATGATTCTAGGTTGAAATGATTGATAACCTAAAATGAATCTAGACTAAAATGCTTAATGAATGATGAGGCTAGAGGCGATTACCCTTGACCTCCATATGTAAGGATATGAGGCAATTCCCCTACTCCTTAGAATTTAACAAGAGGTGAGTCCCCACGTTCCTACTATGATGAATGGAAATGGAGGCGAGTACCCATGCTCCTTATGAGATGATTTGGAGGCGAGTACCCTCATCATATGATTAGGTTGTGGAGGCGAGTACCCGCAATCTAAAAGTAAGTAAGGCAAGAGGTGAATACTCATTAGCCTTTATGAACTAGGCATTGAGGCGAATCCCCATGTCTTTAAATGTAAGTATGACTAATGGAATTATGATATTAAGTTGATTTCTTGGAGTGTTACTAAATATGTCTTCCATGATGTAAGCTTGAGTAGAGGCAGATGACCTATGTCTTGGATAAGGATAAGTGAGGTTACTTAAGGAAGTATTCCTCTTTCATTATGATGCTTTATATGTATTGATTATGCTTATGCCTTATGTCTTATGTTGACTAATGCTTATGTTGTGTTGTTCATGCTAGCCATCATATTTAGTACTTGATTGTACTAACGCATACTTTTGCCTACATTCTTATCAGATGTAGGGTCCAGCGCTCCCGATTCCTACACTTGTGGCTAGGTTCTTAGTGAATTGAGAAGTGAAGCCTTGGTGAGTCCTCATTGTATTCGAGGATTGGATCACCCTATCTCTTTTATGTCTTTCCTTTCAAGTGTTGGACTATTGTATGGGTTGCGTCCCAAGATTTACTTATGTTATATGGTTTGAGACAATGTTATTAGACTTCCGCTCATTTTATAAAAGACTTTGATTGTTGAAAATGTTTTAAATTTCCATACTTTTCTAATACTTTATGTTATGATATGCTAAGTGGCTTGTATGAGGCCTCTCGGGGTCTTGTACGCCTTGGGTACCCTAGGTCGTGACAAAAAGTAAAAACACATTTAGTTTTATTTATCAAATTCTTGAAAATTCTAAAAAATTGAATCCCAAAATTATATGGTCAAACGTATTTTTCACAGTTCAACTCAAGATAAAAACTGAAAATTTTTGCTTTTGAGTATGAGTTTTGTGATTATTAATTGAGAGATTTATTTGTCAGAATTGATTCTTCAATGATAGACTACTTTGGAAATAAATAAATTGATGAAAATGTGATTTAAATATCATGAGAACAAAACATCTATATTGGTACAACATCATGACAAAATTAGTAATCAGATGTGCACTTGAGAATATATTTTTTTAACTTCAAAAAAATATGCATAATCATTCAAGAAAACTTACTTAACCATATTGAGAGATGTATTAGTTTGTTTTAATTTTGCTCTTTTTGGGGGTGGGGGTAGCCGGGTGGGAGTGTGTAACCCCCAGAAAACTAGTCGGTGAAACTAGAGCCTTACGTGGGAGTTTAAGAGTTTGAAACAAGGGTTAGAATCGTAAAACGATTTCCAGTAGCTTAGTAGACCATCTAGGGTTTAGTTGAGGGATACAAGGGGTCAAGGCGAAAGGGCAACTGCCAAGGCAAAGGGACAAAGCCCAAGCCAAAGGCTAAGGCTTCCCCACCCTTGGCCAACACTGCCCCAAGTTCACGACCATCACCACGACCAGTGGTCTTGACCACGGTTCATGGGAGATCTCGTGAAGGTCCCTTAGCATGGTGGGAGGCAAGGCCTTGGGACAAGGCTACTGGACCATGGACCACGGGCCTCTTCACGTTCAGTGGTAGGGACCACGACCCGTGGGAAGGCTCGTGGTCATGCATTAGCTTTGTGGAGGCAAAGACTCACTAGCCAAGCCACTGCCCAAGGACCACGGCCAGTGGTCCTGACCACGGCTCGTGAAGTCCAGTTGTGGTGCCTGGGAGTACGCTTCCTAGTGAGGAGTCGTTTAGTAAATTCCTTTTTAATTAGTTTTAAGTGGGGGTCATTTTATATGGACTTTATTCACCTATATAAACTATTTTAAGTCATTAACCACCCCAACTAAGTCATTAATTCCCAAAACCCAAAATCAGACCCAAAAGAGTTCATCTTCTCCAAAATTTCTCTCTCTAGAACTCCAAAGATGAAGAAGATGAAGTGGATATTAGGGCTTGAAGAATCAAGATTTTTCTTCTCAAATTCGTGGGAAAACTCCGTTGAGGTATGGTAGCTCTTCATCTATGGATAGCTTTTACCCACAGAGCCCTTCCAAAATCCCCAATTTCAAAACAAGAAAACCCAAAAGTTAGGGTTTGACTTCAATCTCATGGATTCCTTTCAAATTCATTTTTATTGATTGAATTATGATTGTTTATGGATATATTGATGATTTTATATGATTTTAAGTGAATTAATCAAGAATCCATGAACTTACCCTATTTTCCCAAATTGGATCTTAAAGTGTGAGTATTGATTGATGATTGTACAATGCTACAGAATTATGAATGTTATGAATTGATTACTTGAATCATGTTATTATCCATGCCTAATGTAGTAATTCTAGGTATGTTGATTGAATGTGATATATGGTCCTTGAAGGGCAAATTATGAGAATTTGGTATGATCATGATGCTTATGTACATGCTTTGTGAATACCTTGAAAGTAATGTGATTATGACTATAATGTAATTGGGATGATGTGTAAGGTTTTCCTCACCTAAATGAATCGGTAGGTCAATGGCATCCCTTTCATGTGTGAATAAAAGTAATCTTGATTGGTATACCTTGAATTGGTAGGATAAGGGCATCCTCTTCATGTGTAATTAAAAGTGATCTTGATTGATATGTCTTGAATCAGTAGGCCAATGGCATCCCTTTCGTGAATGACTAATGAAGTATTTTAAGGCTTGTCTTGAATCGGTAGACCGATGGTATCTCTTTCACGATGAGTCCATGAACTATAATAATGATGAACCTTGAATCGGTAGACCAATGGTATCCCTTTCATGAGGATTCAATGAGATATTCTAATGATCTACCTTGAATCGGTAGGCTTATGGCATCCCTTTCATGTGTGTAGTAATGTACCTTGAGTCGGTAGGCCAATGGCATCCATCTCATGTGTAAGAATGTTAAAAGAGAATTTACTACTCCATGGGAATTTAATGCTTAGCACCGAGTGGATATTGTGAAGTGAAAGCTCTCCCATTGTTAAGCCGGTTTTCTAGTAACAACCTCCTTATCCCATAACTATGTGCCCACATAGGTTATTAGCTAGTGGATTCACCTAAGCTAAAATGTTATTGGTTCTACCTTAGGCAAGTAAACCAACTTTTTTCGGTGTGGGACATGACACCGGATTCCATGATTTGCTCACATTGTCTATGTCGGTTAGGGCTTATTCCCATCATGAACAATAATGTGAGTTATGTACTATGGTTGCTCAAAGAGTTCTATGAAGTGTGGGTGGAGGTGTGGGACTTAATCCATGTATTGCACAAGAAGGCTTTGAGAGTGGTTAAGGTGTGTTCCTCAAATGTTATAATGTCTTATGAAATGAATATGCTTATATTGATGCAATTGAGAATGTTGACATGAAGGCTAAATGTAATGATGAATGCTTAACTTGGATTGTTGCTATGAGTTGTTTTCCTTGACATGACTTATTAGATGTGAATGTTCCTTGTCTATAAGTATTAACTAAAGATGAGAATAAAGAAACGTAAATATAACTATGGTGGCCTAAAAGTGGTAATGAGTGTAGATGGGGATTATGGGATCTTTATCTATACATTGCACAACTATAACTTACGGTTACTCATGAAATGGTTCTATTATGTTATGATGGTTTATATGTTGAATATACATGTGACTTATGCTTTTACATTAAAAATGCATGATGAATGTCAAACTTAGTAAATGCATGCTTTTAAACTAAAATGTCCTTTTTGGCATGTTTTCAAGGATTTTTATGCATGACTATCATACTTGGTGCATTTTTGTAAACCTATAATTTCTACATTTTTCATAAAGTGTAGGTTCCGGTTCTTAAGGCGATTCTCTATTGGTTCAAGCTTGGATCGACTATTCTCCTAGCTTGTGGTGAGTCTTCAAGAATCGAGGATGTATGAGTCATTAGTAGTTTCTTTATAGTCACTTTATGTTTCAGATTATGTTGAAAGGGTTGTGACCCTGTTGTTGATTCAAAGATTGTATTAGATGGCTAATTGAGACAAGTTAGACTTCCTCTTGTTTTTTAATAAAGACTTCGGTTGTATGGATAAAAGTTTTAAATTCCGCATCATTTCTTTTATCTTATGCTTATGATATGCTAAGGGCTTGTATAAGACCTTTTGGGGTTGAGTTTGCCTTGTCACATCTATGGGGTACTCCTAGGTCGTGACTGGGTGGGGAGGTTGTCTTGAAGTATGTTCAAGTTGGTGCTTAGAATATTGATTTTGTTATAAAATATTATAGTGTGGATGTCCATTACACCAACAATTTACTCTCACTAATATCTCCATTACTTTCCTCCATTATGAAGATAACCTCCACCTTTATGAGCATTATTCCTGTAACCTTACACCTCCATAACCTCCTTCATTATATTCATGATTAATGTTATGTTTATGACTAACATTTTGTATGCCTCTATATTACACTATAAATAGAGGCATAAGGTTCATATTGTATACACTTGAATACTTGGAAGAATAAGAAAAACTATATTCTCTTGTCTCCTTATTTTTATTGCTCTTGTCTTATTTTGCTTTAGTTTTACAACACGTTATCAACACGAGTTTCTAAACTCATTTCAATATTATCTCTAAATAGAGTTCAATTTGATTCCGTAAGTGGTGACTAATTTGATTTAGTAAGTGGTGACCAATTGATGTCAGTAACTTGAACCCAAAACAAGGTAAGTTATTAGTATTGTTGAGATTGTGTTATTTTCTTTTCGTAACAAGGTGATTGATTAATATTATTGTTACTATGCATTATTTTTTTTCACCTATAACTATATATACTTTCTTTTGTATGTAAAACTTATTTTATATTTTATTTATGATTATGCTCACTGTTTTGGTCATTACATAAGCTTTTAATATATTTTATTTTGTGCGTGAAATATTTTGGGTTCACATGAAAATTGAAAAAGGGTGGTCGTAGTGAGCAGTTTTATTTTAGTGTAATTAGATTTTTTTTAAGTGTGCAAGTGATTTCTTAATGTTAAATTGATTCTTTGATTTATAACGGTAATTCACTAGCTTAATTATTGTGCACTAAACATAATATAATATAATACTATATGTAACTCTCTGTTTTGACAAATTTAAGATATTAGTACATACTTTGTTGAGAATATTTTTATTGTTTTTCTTTTGTTCTATATTTATTTATGCATGTTAATCATAAAGTGATAATATTTTTTTAAGGTTCAACGGTGATTCCTATTATATTTGGCTTATTATGCCATTGGTTGAGGGTAAGATGAATGATTCAAGTCTTATTCAACCAAAAGGGTAATACTTCGGATGACAGACCTGGTGCATCATTATGATAAAATGTTGAGTTGGTTCCCAACCTAAAACGCCTTCTTATAGTAAGACATTGGGCTCAAGTCCCAACGCAATATAATGATGATGTTATGATGATTGAGAAAATTGATATGCTCTTGATAAAAGTCATGAAATCTGCCTAATTGATTTGCTCCATTCTCTTACGTGAATGCGGTAGCAGTGCATATTATGTCTGAAATATGAGAAGTGAATAAATATATGAATTATGTCTAAAATATGACAAGTGATTGAATATATGAATATGAGTGTGGTAAAATGTTAATGGTCATCATTATGGTAATTAAAAGGAAGAACACTATGGGTTCTTGATTAAGATGGTCCTTCAAAATGCGAAGGTAATGTTTATCATCAAGTGGTATGAAATGTTATTGGGCATGTTATTGTTGGTGCAACAATTTGAAAAGTTTTGTGAATCCTTCATCAAGATAAAAGAATACGAAGTGGTAATTCACATGACCTTTCAAAGTGATGTTGAGGTGGGTCATATAGATATGTCAAATATCAAAGTATGACAATGAGTTTCTAATCAAAACTTATAAAGCATGTACAAATGGTTATAGTCAATTTCTTCAAGAGAATGTGACTTGCGTTCGTATGGATAAGGACATGTTATGTATGTATGGATAAATGTCACATCTCACCTCTATGGGAGGTTTGAGAGATTAAAAAGAAATATTTTGACATAAATGGTCATTTGATCATTTACTTTGAGTACATCACAAATATTATGGTATATTTTGATATGAATTATTGAATGACAAAAGAAAGAAATAATTCTTTCCTATGAAGGTTGTGGACATGACCAAAATAAATATTATTATGTGGCAACAAAAAATTGTTATTGGTTTTAAGAAATAAGTCTTGCATGTAATAATATTAACCACGACAATAATAATAATCTTCTCCTCGAAAGAGATGGTCACTATAAGAACGTTGTTGTGAAATTTGTGGTAGTACACAAAATTAATTGATAGTTCCGGAAAGGCTAATTTGTTACTATCCGGAGGAATGAAATTGTTCATAATATTGAGGTTGTAAAAAGTCTCAAGAAAAAACTTTTTTATGTTTCGCAAGAATTGAAAAGAATTATTTTTATTACATTGAGACTATAAATTTTGAGAAGATTTAATATCTTTAGATTACTACAACTGAAGTGAGTTATAAATATTTATGTATAAGATTACCCATTTTGTCTTATTGTTTATTGTATATAAATATGGGCATGATGACCTACTTTGATTCAAAAGAAAGGCGAAGAAGTTTACTAGAATAAATATCAGTTGGCATAATTGGTTGGCCATTCCGATTCAAATGTGATGCAAAAGAAACTGAGAATTCACGTGGCTATGTGTTGAAGAAATAAAAGATTCTTCAAGGATTCTCTTTTGTTTCTTATTCCCATGATAGAATGATCATTGTACCAGCTAAGATTGAGATTATATCCTCCAAAATTATTTGAAACATATAAAAAGGTGAATATGGATTTGTTCACCTGCCATGTGGACCACTTACTATTATGATTAATAGATGCATTCATGTGATCATCACATGTGCATTTGTATCAATTTACAAATTGGTTCTTGTAAGGTTATTTGCTCGAATTGTTAAATTAAGATCATAGTTCCAAACTATTAAATTATTATGATAATGCTGGTTGGTTTAGCGGAAATTGTATGCCTCCATTTATTGGTAGACAATTGATTATGAGAACAAAACTCTCAAATAAAATTTGGTATGAGATCAGTTTATTTAACATGTACGCATCAAGCCAACAAGGTTCTCTCATCACAGTTGGTTCAGGATCAAGAACCAATTAATTTCTATCTAAAAATTTGATGTGCACACATATGATTTTATTGCTTTACCACTCACAAAGATAGATCCCGAAATGAGGTTAGGAGTAAATGTTAAATTTTCTAACATTAGGGGGTGATATGATTAGCAATTGAACATTATGTGTGGAGTGAATTATCTAGATCCCCATTAAAAAAAGTGAGCTTAAAGTTCAAGAGATAATTCATTTGCAAAATATTGTAAATAATTGCCAAATGTATTTGTTGATCCAGTGTTTTAATTTTAAGCTGCAAATGCTCAATAAATGGTCATTGAAGGACAGATTCTATGGTACACCAGAAGCGTGATAGACCAATCGATTCCAAACATAAATCTCCATGAGAAACGAGAGGAACAAATTATCAAAATGATGATGATAATGAGGCAAGTGCTTTAAAAGAGCACTATGACATGACATTTTATAAAACCTTAAAAAAGGTTTAGGTACCTGAAAATGATGAAAAACAAAGAGATCTTGATATGTTATGTCGTATTGGAATCGATATCAAAATGACTGTCGACGGTATCTTTGATATGAAGTAGCACTCAATGTTATAAATGGTGGCGAGGATCTTGAATTAAAATCTGTCATATAGTTTGACCAAATAAATGATTGACTAAATAAAATGCACTATTCAAGTATACTTTATTTCACTTAGAAAAGTGATGTTTTTAAACGTATAGTTCATAGATCATGATATAATCTCAATGGGGTACAAATGAATCATTATGCAAAAGTATAACCATAATATATAAAGTACGGTTTGTGCCTCGAGACATAAAAGAATTTCGAAAAGGTCCTGATATTATTAAATAGAGATATATTCTCTAGTGGTGGTGTAATGAGACTTGTTTCAGTCTGGAAATAGATGAAATACTTAAATATGTACAATGAATGATTATGATGTCTAAGACGATGAAGCTTTTATGAAAATCCTTGAAGGATTTAAAAGGTCTTAAAGCAATTTCAATGAGTACCCAGTGGTTATGAGATTGCTTAACACAGAGAAAGAATCCTTTCAATCTTATGAACATGATTAGAAAATATCATCTATCAGTGGAGTTGGTGCACTTATAGATTGTTGATTATGCAAATTCTAGCAGATTATTTGATCTACATAACGAAAGTTATGTGAAGGGATTGTCATAATATCATTCAAGTTATGTCAAGAAACTAATAAAGCAAGTGACTCAACAGATAGAAGATGTGTGATTTTCTTTCAAAATCAAAGACGAGCTACACTAAAATTAAAATGATCAATCTTTGAGTTAGAAATTATCTGATTATGTAGATGCATAATATTTATTTGATCCACATAAAGCTTGATCACAAATGGGTTATTTGCTTACATGTGGAGGCACAACAATATCTTGGCATTCAACGAATCAAACACGAGTAACCACTTCTTCAAATCATATAAAAATAATATTGATCTGTGAAGTAAGTCGGGAATGTGTTTGGTTGTAATCATGACTTACTATATTCAGGAAATTATATCATAGTTGGGAGTAAGTCTTATCACACTGAAATTATATCAAGTTATTCTACAAGACAATCAATTGCAAATGAAAGTGTCACAACATGATTGTTTCTATGAACAATTTGAATGAGCAGTTTACAAGCAATAGCGAGGTCACGAGTAAAGTTATTTTTAAGAATGTATTTGGCTAAGATCAAAGCTTCACCATATCGATGAAAGCATAAAATGATATATCAGGATGAATTCAAGAATACAACATCTTCATGAATGTGATTTAATCACAAAGACACTGTTAATATCAACATCTAAGAAGCTAGTATACAAGATTCATCATCACAAGAAATTAAGTGGTGTTTTAATTAGGGGGAGTATAATACGCATTGTACTCTTTTTTCCTTGATCGAGATTTTGTTCCACTTGGTTTTCCTGGCAAGGTTTTTAATGAGGAAACAAATAATGTGTATTAAAAGATATATGTACTCTTTTTCTTCACTGGGATTTTTTCCCACAAGGTTTTACCTAGTAAGGTTTTAACGAGACATATTATCTATGGATATCCAATGGGGAGTGTTATAAATTATTATAGTGTGGATTCTCATTACAACAAGAAGTTACTCTGACCCATTATCTCCATTACTTTCCTCCATTATAAAGATAACCTCCATCTTTATGACCATTATTCTTGTAACCTTACACCTCTATAACCTCCTCCATTATATTCATGATTAATTTTATGATAACCTTTTGTATGCCTCTATGTTACACTATAAATAGAGGCATAAGGTTCATATTTTATATAGTTGAATACTTGAAAGAATAAAAAAATCTCTCATCTCTTGTCTCCTTATTTCTATTGCTTTCATCTTCTATATTTCTAGTCTTATTTTGATTTAGTTTTACAACAGATTTGAAGTATTTTTTCCATTTACATTATCATTAAAAATATCCAAATAAATAAATAAATTATAGTTATTAATAAAATTAATTAAAAATATAATTTATCTTTTACAAACAACATTTAAATAAGAACAAACGATTGAAAAAACTGAACAAAAACCTCAATTATGAATATCATTATATTTAAGAATAATCACCAATAAGTATCAAATTCAAACTTCAGCAACACGAAATCTACCAAAAAGATCAATGAATCGACTTACATCAATACATCTTCTACCACCCCTTCTGGTCTGACAACAGTTCGATCTACAAGCTGTAAGATGATGGTGGTTGGTTTCTGACTATCCAGACCCAAGTTCTTATAAAATAATGTATGCATGAGATTTATGCTAGCACCAAGATCGGACATCCCTCGGGCATAAACACTTTGCCTATTATGATTTGCATAGTGAAGCTACCTGGATCATTCAATTAGGTGGGCATCGATTTTGGATTCTAGAGTTACACTCTTCAGTAAATGCCATAGTCTCATATTAAGTTAAACTCTTTGTGTTCGTGACAATCTCCTTCACATATTTGACGTACTTCAGAATTTCCTGCAACACATCAACAAATGACAAATTAATGTGAACTTGCTTAAGTAAAGATAGAAACTTACCGAAGCATTCATCCTCCTTCTATTTTTAGAACTTATGTGGAAATGAAGGAGGTGGTTTGACTTTAGTCACTACATTATCTTCATACGATTTTTGTTCTACCTCTCCACTAGTTTTTCTTCTCTTATCACTTCTAGATTTCTCTTCTTCAGGCCTACTCCTCAAACTCTAGCACACTTCTAGTATTCACAACATTGACTTGTTTTCGGTTTGGCTTAGTGTCACCGAGAAGACCTCCTTGCGAACGTAAGTTCATTGCACCAGCCATTTGCTCAACTTACTTATTTATAGCTTGATTGAAGAAATAATTATTATGCACCTTTTATTTCTAGCTTATCTATCCTCTTCATCATTTTCTTATACATATCTTCAAAGCTCATGCCTCTTTCCGGGGTGTTTTAATTATCCTCTCGACTTTGTTGTTGGTAATGTTGCCCATTTTTTGGAGGACGATATTGGATCTTGTTTTGATTCTGATTACCTCCCCATAAGAAGTTTAGGTGTTTTCTCCAACTTCGATTGTAAGTGTTGCCATAATTCTGAGCTCTTCCACCGCTTTGTGCGTTCCCCACATAATTTACAGAATATGGATTTGAGCCGCAATGCTCAGTCATTATAGTATAGTGGTACGTACTTCTGCCTGTCACGCGGGTGATCCGGGTTCGTTCTCCGACAAAGACGTCAAATACTTGTTTCTTCCAAATTCACACATGTGTACATAGTCGCACAAGTAATATAGTGGCTTTGTGCGAAATTTTTGAATGCAAAGGACTTATAATTAATCTATATCTGATTGAAATAAACCCACAGCTTAATGCAAGTGTATCTCAAAGAGTTGGTTTTTGTATTTATACTATGATTACAAGTATTTAAGAATCAAAAGCAAGTAACATATATCAACTTCAATTTTGGTGTTTAAACAATAATTGAGACAATTTCAGAGTTGCAACATACTAAGAATTCATGCATCACATCTCTTTCATAGATTTCATAAGGTTATCAAATTACTCATTTACATGGTTGATATTATGATCATAATCTCTCAACCTCTAATCACCTACCCCAATAGAATGTCTAAATACATTGTTGAGCGGGGACAAATAGTTCATATATGATATTTTGGAGGGGGTCCGTTCATATATGAATTATGAATTTATTCGTTCATAATATATTTTTTCTAAAGGAATTAATCTAATAATTTCTTTTATATTTTCTAATATATATTCTATGTATTGTATGTAATGAGTTTGTTGGAATACTTCTATGTTTTCTTTTATTAAATTGCTTAATAAAGTAATATTTATTATAGTTTGTTGCCAATATTCTAAGTATTCTTGATTTATCATTAATCAGTATATTGGATTTCTAAATCACTTAAGTTAAATTTTAACATTTTAATTTCTACTCTATCTAATTCGAATTCATACCATTCCTGGTTCATTAATTCTTCTTCTTCTTCAAATATTTTATTCCATATTATCTTTCTTAGATCAATGACTTTTATATTTTTTAGTATATACAGGATCAATGTTTTATATGCTAATATCATTTCGTCATGCAAATTAGACATAATAATTTCAAAACATAATTCCCTTAACATAATAATTTCAAAACATAATTCCCTTATACCATAGTCTTGACGAATATTATTCATATTAGATTACTATAAACTAGATTATTTTCAACATGTTTTCCTGTCACTGTTAACATCGTACTTTCGAAAGTATTTTCTTCCTAACAGCGCCTCAACTATGTTTACTCCCCTCACGGCTTCTCATGCCTATGGTTTCAACTTTAGGATGGCATAGTCTGGAAGTTTTCCTTTCTTTCCTCATGTTAACAAACTAGAAAACATCTGACAATAATTCTAGTATATAACAACTAATATAAATCTATTCTATCATTACTATGATATTCAGGAATTAATAAATTTAGTTATGCATAATCATAAATGTATATACCTGTGTAGTATCTGCACTATTTTGATCCATAGTTTAACTTGAAACTTAGATTTTTATTTGAGA
>JAJOOR010029795.1:0-16902 GCA_036250505.1 Solanum acaule | reverse complement strand
AATAAACATTAAAAGGCCCTAAAAACCTCCACACTACAACACACCAGTCAAAATAGCATTTGGATATGCAGTAAAAATAAAACCCTAATCAAACACTAGATCAAAAAAGTATTTAGCTAGTAAAGATCTAACCTTTTCTCAGAAGAAATAGTAACTAAGCTTCCGAGCAACGTCAATAATGGAAGATCGTAGAGAAAAGGAAGAAGAACTAGAGATTTAGGAAGAAGATCGTAGAATTAATCTAAGGAAGAAGAATGAGGGTTAATTTGGTTCAAAGGTAAAGGTAGAAGAATGAGGGTTAATTTGGTTCAAAGGTAAAGGTAAAGTTTTATGACACGTGTCAATATGTGAGTCGTGTAAAGTCATGGGGTCCACTAATATATATGTGGACAGCGCGTGTATACAAACATTTTTTATAAATTTGGTTTAGGTGGACACATCAGCGTTTGAGGGTGAAATAATATAAAAATAAAAAAGGCTCAGGGGGGTAATAGAACCCCCGAAAAGGTTAAGTGTGTAGTTGAAAATATGGCTAAAGATTGAGGGGGAATTTGACCCTTTTCTCTATTTTTAATCATTACTACCATATAAGTTATACTCTCATTAAAAATATCCTCTTCTCCATACTCTATTCACGAACCGCCCCACCTAAAGTTTTGTTAAAGAAGAAGGAACTAGGAAGTGTGGCGTTTCAATAATAATATAACATTTGAATGAAATTTCTTTCTAGACATAATGACAACACGTATATCCATTTTTTTTCTCTATTGCAATGATTCATACCCAATGAGTGCTAAATTTGGAGCATTTCCAATAATTAGCGAAGCTATCATATTTTCCTTATTATTCTCTCTACATTTGTTGCCTTATTATTCCCTCTACATTTGTTGCTGGGCTTTACCCTTTTGGCAATTACAACTATTAATATATATTTTAGGAAAAACTACCTACCATATATATTATTGTTGTCTCTACCTTCAAAATATTATATATCTTATCATACTAATTAAGAGTTTTCCACATATCTTACACTTAGATACATATATTTTTGCTACCATATACATAAAAATAGGAAGAGAGGCGAGCAAAAGATTATGGAGGGAGGTGAGCGAGATTCATATGTATCTCAAAGACATGCGAATCACACACACTAAATACATGTATCTATATGTATCTGGAGTGATTCACATATATCTGAAAAATCAGATACATGAGAGTGGTGAGCGAGATGAGAGAGAGGCTTTGTTATGTATCTCAGATACATGCGAATCCACTTGGATACAATGTATCTAGAACAAATTACACCTAAATTTGACCGCATATATCCGAGATACATGTATCTGGATATATCTTGAGGCACCAAAATCTGGTAAGATACATAATATTACAAACTATAGAGTGTATCTAAGTAATTAGCTCATGAACTTATGAAATTTATATAGATAAATTCCCCGTTTTATGCTAATAATATCATCATTTGGCACACGTGATTAAGAAAAGAAAACAAATCAAACAGATAATAAGGAGGATGTTTTTAATTTCTCTTATTTTAACTAGGCTGAATATTTTAGCAGATTTCTTTAATTTTTTCTAAATGAATTATGACATATTTCAATTGAACACTTAAAGATATGACAAATCATTTTTATTAACCACATCTGACTCATAATTTAAAAAAGTTTATGTATATTTTCAAGCGCTCATTGTATAATTATTAAATGTGTATAAGTAAAGAAGATGAGATATTTCAAATAATTATATATATCTTTTCATGCAATGGACACTTGAGAACGTACACACATAATTAACTATTAATTAATGTTTAGTTATTTTAATTATAAATTTGACAGTAATTAATAAGGGTAAAAATGGAAAGTTATGCCTAATTTATATCTTAATCTTCTTTTCTTAAAAAGTGTGAAACACCTCAATAATTCAATTAATTTGAAATGGAGAGATAATCAACATGAAATTATTATTATTATTAATTAAAGGTGATGAATAAAATTAGTGTTTGTTATTCACACTGTTTATCATTTATATAGATTTACAAACAATACTGTGATGATTAGTAATTATGAGATGTTAAAATTTAAAAAATTTAATACTTGAAATAAATTTAATTTGGAATAATGGAAAGTCGGAGCGTGGTTGATTTTAAACGTAATACTAATAAACTCAAACCACAAAATCAATCATTATTTCGGCCGCACAATTTCTAAAATGTCAAACTTTACTGCATTACTTCTAACTTTAACAATGAAATTTTAATTCAAACTCCATGATAATTATTTGTTATTGTCATCTTTTTTATTATTCTTAAATTATTCTCCTAAAGAATATAAAGTAATGAAGTATTTTATTAAAAAGAAAGATAAATATAAAAAAAAATGTCCAAACAATTCTCTTGAATTTTGAAAAAAAAAAACCCCACTTATTTTAAACTATAAAAACAGTATCAACAATTCATTTATGATAAACTAAGAAAAGTAATATTTAAAGAAAAGTTTAAAATTTTTATAGTACCTAACAACAGAAGAACATGATCTCCAAGTTTTTTACTTTTCACAAATCTTAGAAATATCTCCCACGATAACATATTATCATTTATATTAATAAAATCAATTGTACTTGTAATATCTGTCAAAATAAACAATATTTAAGATCAGAAATTTATATTACACCAAATATGCTTTCTTTAGTGAATTTTTTCGACTAACTCTCTTATTATAATTAATTAATTAATTATTATTATAATTGTTTTTGCGATTACAATTCTTTTTATGTGATCAAAGTTATAACATGAGCAAGTAGATAAAATTTGGACAGCCACTTATCTATTACGATTAACTATACTACTACTTTTTCTCTTTTGATTACAAAATTAGTAAAAGTTGAGTTATAATACAAAAATAGAAAATGACACAAATTTAAGTATAACATATAGTGTTGAAGGAAAGATAAATAAAAAATTTCAGATCAAGTTCTTGAAATTAAAGATGTTACAATCCAAAATACAAGTCAAAAAAGTTGACTGAAGGAACTGACCTAAGCATAGCTCTCTCTCTCAAATACAAATGTGAAGGCACTAATACTTAAATCAATAAGCGAACTCTAAGTATTCATCACCTCACCTATATGGTACTCACTTATTCCAACCCTTCATATGATGTTGATACAATAGTACTCAGGAAAATTATTACATTGTTGAGGGATAAAAAAATTTGATTATTTACAAGGACATTCCTCAATCGGCGACATCCTGATTGAGGACATTATGAAATTATTAGAACACTCAAAACGACTGAGGTCGCCTCTACACACCTGATCATGGAAAAAATTTCAACGTTAAATTAACTAGTAAGTAATCCAAGTGTCCAATATACTTCAAGCCTCTCATAACTCATTCAAGCCATCAGTCTGTGGACCTAAGTTACACTCCAAACCTATAGGAATTATCAAAAACTAAGTTCGAGATCGTTTACCTTAAATGTTGACTTTGATTAATTTTTTATTTTTAAATTTCTAGCTCTTTTTATTTTCGTATCCCTTATATATACATTCAATTGCCTCAGAAACTATGTCACTATCTTCACAAGTCATATATTACATGTTAAATCTACGAGAATGATCATTTAGGAAAAGTAAATTTTAATACTTAAAACGATTGGATAAGTTGTTACAAAATAATAATTACTACTCTTATAATTAAATGTTAAATTTTGTCATTGGTAGTCTAATTAGAGAGAAAGGATTATTTGTTTCAATTCATACCTACTTAAAAGAAAAGTGTGAGAAAAAATAATAATTTTAGTGGAGTAAAATAAATAAATTAACAAAGTAATTTAGTAAAATTAAGAAGTATATGTATATGGTGTGTATATATATATATATATACACACACACACATTGTGAGGTATATATAGTGTATCTTAGGTTTAATTGTCAAATTAGCAAAAGTTAGTGCAAGAAGTATATCATTGTAACGACCGGGTTCCGTCGTTATAGAAAATCCAACGGGGAAAAATTTTGGGCCGAAAAATGTTTTCGTAATAACTTGAGATTTTTCAACCTAGTCCAGATTTGGACGAAATCGGAGTTTGTGAGGTCTAGGGAAATCTGATAGAAATTGGGTGATCTAATTATGACTTTGACCACAAGAGTAGATAGATAAGTCGTTAAGGAATCCGTATGACTTTACAGAATTGAATTCGGGTGAGTAGAACTCCCAAAATTGATCTTGGCGTGAACAGGTAATTTCTGAGTGTTGTTGGTTGAAGGTGTATTTTGAAATGAGGTCTTAGAATTATTAAGTTAGCTCACTGGTTTCGTGCAAGCCGCTGAGGCAGGATTTCTGCTGCCAAGGCGAGGCCGCTGTAGCAGGGTGAGTGCCGCCATGGCGGGCCAAACACGACTTAAAGTCGGAAAACAAACCCAAAAACATCTTTATTCTACAACTTTCAAACTTGAGAGCTAAGGAATGAACCTGGGCTTTTCTTGACAATTTTCCACTATTCTTGAGGCTAAAGGTAAGATTTTAACTCCCCGAATCTGTTTTTCAATCCGTAGAACGTAATCTAATGGGTAATTATCGATGGGTGAGGGTTTTGATCTGGAAATTATGGTGGAAACAACCCTAGTTGGGACAATGGGATCATGGGTATGATCTAAGGTTGATAGAATTGTTAGTAATTCGGGTAATTAGTGATTGTTTATTGATTCCCGTGTTATATTGATTGTTTGTAGACCAAGAACAAGCGGAACGAATCCGAAAAGGGAAGAATCAAGTTTCCTAGGCTTGTTTCGAGGTAGGTGATGATTGTGATTCTATGATTGTGTAATGTATGTTTGTTCTTGCTTCATTATGATACATGAATGTATGGGAAAGTTGCATTATTGATCACATTAATTGTAAATGAGGATAGATGAATGATGAATGCCATGAATCATGACTTGATTGTATGATTATGAGAATATACTTGCGATTGTGATTGTGGCTTGTTGAATAGATTGGGTGTTGCGTTTCGACACACTAACTTGGATCAGTTGCCACGTTTCGGCATAATTATGGGATCGATTGCCACATTCTGGCATAATCACTGGATCAGGTACCATATTTTTGTATGCTAACAATTTGGGATTGGGTTCTATGAGAGGACCAATGACTTCTTGATATAACTGTGATATTTGAGAATTGTGAAATTATTTGTTGTTTGTAAAATGGTGATGATATTGTATATGTTCGGTGTATGCATGTTATTGTATTGATGTCTTGACTTATGTATGTTGCACTTAGTGGGATAGCCGCGTGATTCTACCAGTACACTGTGGTTGTGTACTGATACTGCACTTGCTTTTTCTTTGTTGAGTACATGACATCTTCAGGCGGCTATTAACAGACCTCGCTTAGAAGATCAATGATCGTCGTTCGAATTCAAGGGTGAGCCAGTTCTTCCAGGCTGCCATGAGTTCTCTTTCTCTCTATGTGCACATTTCGGACTTAGATTTTCTAGTTAGTTGCTAGGTCTTTCGTTTGGGGTTGTAACTCTTCTTGTTTAGATTTATGGATCTTGTTAGAGTTTTGGTATATTGACTTTCAGGATCTAGGTAGTATTTCCGCAATTGTTTAGTTGTTAGATCATTTGGAAGTTTATGGGAACTTCAGTTTTTAGCTATTTAACTTACTTTTGTAGCTTAAATGCCTTAGTATTTTGGTTGAGTTATTAGTTTAGGTTGTAGTAATGGTTCTCCCACCGGAGGGTTAGTATGAGTATCAATCACGATGGTCTGGGTCGTGACAATGTTGGTATCAGAGTCTAGGTTCGTTGATCTCGATGTACAAAATTGAGTCTAGTAGAGTCTTGCAGAATGGTACGGAGATGTCTGTAATTTTCTTCGAGACGCTATAGGACTTTAGGAAATCTCTCTGTTTTCTCTTGTCTCCTTTCATGCTATAACTTGATTCCAATTGGTATCTGGCGATTCAAATTGGTATCTAACCTCTTTCACTCTTCTGTCCGCATATAGTTAACACTAAATTCAACGGCGTCAGACTCGTAGCTCCCGTCAATGCTCCAACTGAGGAATCTGTAGTGAGAGGTCGCAGTCGAGGGAGGGGTAGAGGAAGAGCTTGGGATAGAGGTCAAGGAAGATGTAACGACCCGAAAAACTAGTAACTGAAACTAGAGCCTAACGAGTTTGTTTTTGAATTTGTTATGGGGTTTCATGTGGTGAAATGTCTTCCCGAGCTTAGGTTGAGGGGTTTTGGGGTTAAACGTCAAGGTACGACTCCCCAAGGACCAACCAAGGGGTCCTTGAGGAGGACCCTAAAGCCTAACCCCCACGACCCCAAGAAACCAAAAATCTGCCAAAAACTTGGTGACTCACGGATAGGACCTACGCCCCGTAGGTCCATCCACGCCCCGTGGATGGCCTTCGTGGGTCAAGGCCCAAATGACATGTTCCAGTCACCAACCACGAAGTGCCAGCATGGCTCGTGGACCCACCCACGGTCCGTGGATGAGGTTTCGTGAATGACACTTGTAATCTGCCCCAATTCGACCAAGTGTAAGGGTGATATGGTAAATTATTTTTAAGGTTAGTTAAGTTAGGAGACGGTTATTATTGATTAATTAAAGTATTTTAAGGCTTTTTAAAGTATTAAAGACCCCTTTTTCAATTCATTATTTCAAATCACAACTTAGAAACCACCGTCTTCCCCAAATATCCTCTCTCTAGAAACCACCATTGGAGAAGCAGGATTCAAGCTTTCAAGCTCAAGATCTCACCATTCTCACTCAATTTTCGTGGAGTTTCTTCCCTAAAAGGTATGGTAGTCTTCATCCTTGATTAAGTTTCATTCAAGGATCCCCTTCAAAGATGATTTCAAGTATTCAAAATCCCCCTAAAACTCAGGGTTTTCAATCTATGCGTGGGTTCAATTCCAAAATGTTTTCAAAGGTTTATATATGATGAATTATGAATGGATTTTTGAATTAGGGATGAATTATGGTGAATTTATCCTATGAACCCATGTTTCCCCCAAAATCCTAAAGTTGTGAATTGTGGTTGGGAATTGATTGATCTTGAAAGTATGTTGAATTGTTTATGTTTATATTGAATTAGTTATTTAATCATGTTAAGTCCCTTATCTAATGTAGTATTCTAGATGTTTAGGTTGAGATTGATTCATAGCCTTGGTGAGCAATTTCATGAAGTATTTATCTATGATTATGATGTGAAGTATATGTGTATGATCTTAATGAAAGTGTTATGATCATGTTAGAATGCAATTGTGTTATTATTGAAAGCTTATCCTCAATTAACACTCATGAATGATGATGATAAATGTGAAGGGTTTTTATAATGTAATGTTGTATCTTGAATTGGTAGGCTTAGGCATCCTCTTCTTGTATAAATGAAAGAAATGTGGATTGATGTATCTTGAATTGGTAGGCTTAAGGAATCATTTTCTTGTATTGATGAATGTGACCTTGAATGTTGTATCTTGAATTGGTAGGCTTAGGCATCATTTTCTTGTGTTATGAATGTGTCTTGACTTAATGAACATGAATCTTAGACCTAATGTTGGTAGGCCTTGCATGATGAGTCTATGACCTATTCTAATGATGTATCTTGGATCTGTAGGCTAATATGACCCTTCCATTCATGTTAATAATGAACATTGAGATCGGTAGGCTTATGACACCCTTCCATAAATGATGTTAATGAACTTTGGGATCGGTAGGCTTATGGCACCCTTCCATGAATGTTAATGATGATAAACCTTGAATCGGTAAACGTAATGTTGGTAGCCCTTTCATATGTGAAATGATGAAACTTGAATCGGTAGGCTTATGACACCCTTTCATGAGGATTCAATGAGCTTTCTTATTAATGTACCTTGAATCGGTAGGCTTATGACGCCCTTTCATGTGTCAACTAATGTACCTTGAATCGGTAGGCTTATGACGCCCTCTCATGTGTGATAATGTTAAAGTAATGAAATACTCTATGAGAATGGAGGCTAAGCACCAAGTGGATTTGGTAAGATAGAAGCTCTCCCCAAGTTTAGGCCGAGTTTCAATGAATATCTTTCTTATCCCATAACTATGTGCCCACATAAGATATTAGTTAGTGGATCCACCTAAGCTAAAATACATCTAATTCTACCTTAGGCAAGTAGAACAACTTCCTTCGATGTGGGGTTACATGACACCGAATTCCATGGTTTGCTCTCATAGTCTATGTCGGTTAAAGCTTATTCCCATCATGTGAGATGTGCACTATGGTTACTCAAGAGGTTCTATGAAGTGTGGGTGGTAGTATGGGATGTCATTCATGCACTGCACGAGTAGGCTTGGAGAGGGCTATATTGAGTTCTCTAATGTCTTAATGACTAATGAATGAAGGTGCTCTTAATGAAGCTAATGAAGAATGCTGACTTATATGCTTAATGTAATGATGCATGCTATACTTGGATTGTATTATGAGTTACTTTCCTTGCAATGACTTATGAAATGTTTATGTTCCTTAAGTATGAGTATTGTCTAAAGATGAAAAGGAAGAATGGTAAGTTCACTTTTGGTGACCTTAATGTGGTACTTAGTGTGGATGGTGGTATGAGACGTTTTTCATACATTGCACAAAGTATAGCTTGGGGTTACTTAAGGTGAAAACTTAATGTGGTGAAATGACTTATTTATTGATTATGTTCTAATGTGATGAAATGACTTATATGTTGAATGTGATTGTATCTTATGCCTTTTATGCAAAAGTTCATGAAGTTTTTCTCAAGATTGGCATATGCATGATTTTCAACCAAAATGTTCATTTTAAGCATGATTTTTGCATGACTATCATACTTAGTACATTAAATGTGCTAACCCATATTTCTTCATTTTTACCAAAGTGTAGGGTTTGGAGATTTGATATCCTATACTTGGAAGATAGGTTTTTAAGGATCATGGAGTTGAAGAATTGGCGAGTCCTCATAGTTTTGAGGATGAACACATTATTTCCCTTTATGCCTTTTACCTTATGTTTAGAGCTTTTTTATGGGTTAAGTCCCAAAGTTTATTCAAAGTATTGTAGATGGTTTGAGACAAAGTATAGAAAGACTTCCGCTTGCTTTTATGAAAAATAATTTCGATTGTAAAGAAAAGTTTAAAATTTCGCACTATTTCACTATGCTCTTATGTTCATGAATGTTATGAGGCTTGTATGAGACTTTTCGGAGTCTTGTACGTCGTGTCACTTCCGGGGTGTACATGACAGAAAAGTGGCACCTAATAAAGATGGGGTATCGGTCGAAAAATACTCCCCAAAAGAGGCTTCTCCTGTGCATCATGAAGAGATATAAGAGAATGCTGAGGTTGAAAATATTGAGGAGGTTGGACAAGAGGAAGAGGTGCAGGCTGAAACTGCAGTTCCTCCTTTGGACCCAGTGTTAGCGCAACAGATCATGTCATTCTTGAAAGGGTTGGTTGGTCCTAGAGTGCTTCTCTCTGTTCAAGCAACTCAAGCTCCTACTAATCCTCCTGTTGCTATTATTGCGCCCAAGGTGGGTGGGATCGGAGGTAATGATGCTTTCTTTCGTCCTTTGTTGGGTTCTGTTATGACTGGTAATGAGCATGAAATGTTGACTATGTTTTTGAAGCTAAAGCCTCCTGTATTTCTTGGTTCTGAGAGTGAGGATGCTTATGAGTTTATCTTAGACTCCTATGAGAGGCTTCATAAGTTGGGAATTGTCCATTAGTATGTGGTTGAGTTCGTGACTTTTCAACTTCAAGGAGAGGCTAAGCAGTGGTGGAGAGCTTATATGGAATGCAGATCTTCAACTTTACCCCCACTCTCTTGGACCTAGTTTCATGATCTGTTCTTAAAGAAATATGTGCCTAGGACTTTGAGAGATCGCAAGAAAGATGAGTTCATGGCTTTGGAGCAATGTGGTATGTCTGTGGCTGCTTATGAGACCAAGTTCCATGCTTTGTCTAGATATGCTACTCATTTGGTGACTATTGAGAATGAGAGGATCCGTTTATTTATTTGGGGACTAAACTTTGAGTTACAGGTATTATCTGTTGATATGACCTCTGCAGGGAGGAACTTTAATGAGATAACAGACTTTGTTAAGAAATTGGAGGGGGTGAGGCGAGACGATCAGGCTAAGGCATTGGGTAAAAGGGCCAAGAACTCGGGTAACTTTCAAGATTCTTACTACAGAGGTTTCGAAAGGCCAACGCTTGCAGCCAAGCCAATTTAGTCTGTTATGCCTGCTTCTACAGGTAGTTACTCGGGAACTCCACCTCATAATTTGATTCAGGATAGCCAAGGAGTCGCACCTTCAGCGGGCAGCAGACCATCTTTTGATCGTACATGTTACAACTGTGGAGAACCTGGGCATATGAGGAGAGATTGTCCCCACCCGTGCATGATGGATTCTGCGCAGTAGCAAACTAGAGCAGTGATACCCGCGGGAAATGGTAATAATGGTCGAGGGCGTCCACAAGGTGGGCGAGGAAGTAATCAGCGAGTCCGTTGGGATAGAGAAAATGGTAATGTAGGCAGAGGTAACGTGCATCTAGGCAAGGATGTCGTTCGTCATGATGATATGGCTCAATGTTATGCCTTTCTGGGCAAGAATGAGGCAGAGACGTCTGACGCAGTGATCACATGTACTATTCTTGTCTGTGATCGAATGGCTAATGTGTTATTTGATCCAGGTTCCACTTATTCTTATGTATCCGCGCGATTTGCCTCAAAATTTGCTATGATTTGTGATATACTTGATTCCCCAATCTATGTTTCTACCCCAGTTGGAAAGTCTGTCATAGTCACCCATGTTTATCGTGCTTGTCCTATTTTGTTTATGGGTTTCCAGACTTGGGCTAATTTGATGATTTTGGATATGAATGACTTTGATATAATCTTAGGCATGACTTGGTTGTCCCCCTATTATGTTGTGCTTGATTGTAATACTAAGTCTGTAACTCTAGAAATTCCGAGAAGGAAAAAAATAGAGTGAGAAAGGGTGTAGAAGCCTAAGCAAGCTAAGATCATATCCTTCATTCGGGCTAGTAAACTGATAGGGCAGAGTTGTTTGGATTATTTGGCTCATGTTCGGGATATTGAGGTTGAGACTCCATCTATTGAGTCTATTCATGTGGTGTCAGAATTTAGAGAAGTGTTTCCTAATGACTTGTTTGGTATGCCTCCGGATAGAGATATAAACTTCTGCATTGATTTAAAACCTGGTACTTGTCCCATTTCTATCCCTCCATATCGCATGGCTCCGACAGAATTACCAGAGCTTAAGGCTCAAATTCAAAAGCTTCTTGATAAGGGATTTATTCGTCCCAGTGCTTCCCTATGGAGTGCTCTAGTTTTGTTTGTTAAGAAAAAGAATGGTAGTATGAGAATGTGTATAGATTACCGGCAATTGAATAGGGTCACTATTCGAAACAAGTACCATTTGCCTTGAATAAATGATCTTTTTGACCAATTGTAAGGTGCATCAGTTTTCTCCAAGATTGATCTAAGGTCTGGCTACCATCATTTAAAAATTAGACCTGAGGATGTGCCCAAGATAGCGTTTAGAACCCGCTATGGGCACTATGAGTTTCTAGTTATGTCTTTTGGTTTGACTAATGCGCCTGCAGCTTTCATGAGTTTGATGAATTGGGTGTTCAAACCATTTCTTGATTCTTTCGTCATAGTCTTTATTGATGATATTTTAGTCTATTCAAAAAGTGAGGAAGAGCATGCCGACCATCTTCGTATCGTTTTGGGTGTTCTTGGAAAACAAAGGTTGTATGCTAAATTCTCCAAGTGTGAATTTTGGTTGACTTCTGTTGCATTTTTGGGACATGTAGTTTCAAAAGAAGGGGTAATGGTAGATCCTCAAAATATTGAGACGGTTAAGAATTGGGTTCGATCTAGCTCTGTGACGGAAGTTAGGAGTTTTGTGGGGCTCACTAGTTATTATCGTCGATTTGTGAAGAACTTTGCTTCTATTGACACTCAATTGACTAATTTGACCAAAACGGAGATACCATTTGAATGGACTGAAAAATGTGATGAGAACTTCCAAAAGCTCAAGACTCTTTTGACCGCCGCACCCATCCTAGCATTATCGATCGAAGGTAAAGATTTTATTATTTATTGTGATGCTTCACATTCTGGTTTGGGTGTTATGTTGATGCAGGATAAGAATGCTATTGCTTATGCATCGCGTCAATTGAAGGCGCATGAGAGGAATTACCCAACACATGATTTGGAGTTGGCAGCGGTAGTATTTGCTCTTAAGATCTGGTGACATTACCTTTATGGTGTTAAGTGTGACGTGTTTACTGATCATCGTAGTTTACAACATGTGTTCACTTAAAAAAATCTGAATTTGAGACAACGAAGGTGGATGGAGCTATTCAAGGATTATGATGTGACCATTCAATACCATCCGGGTAAGGCTAATGTAGTGGCAGACGCTTTGAGTCGAAAGACGCTAAGTATGGATAGTTTAGCTTGCTTGAGTGTAACTAAGCGACCTTTGGCTAAGGAAATTCAGACCTTGGAGTCTAAATTCATGCAATTGGGCATCTCAGAAAAAGGTGAGGTGTTAGCTAGCATTGAAATAAGGGCCACGTTTATGGAAGAGATCAAGGCCAAACAATTTGAGGATGAGAATTTGAATGAACTTAAGAAGAAAACTACGATTGGTAAGGCACAAGAGACCACTCTTGATGCGGAAGGTGTGCTCAGTTTTAAAAGAAGAATTTGTGTTCCTCGAGTTGATGATTTGATTCAGAAATTATTGGCAGAATCTCATAGTTCGCGATATTTCATTTATCTGGGTGTGACCAAGATGTACCGAGATTTGAAATGAATTTATTGGTGGCCGGGAATGAAGAAGGATATAGCGGAGTTTGTGGCTAAGTGTCAGAATTGTTTACAAGTGAAGTATGAACATCAAATTCCTGCAGGTTTGCTTCAAAGAATGCCAATTTCGGAATGGAAGTGGGAGAGGCTAGCCATGGATTTTGTGGTTGGTCTTCCTAAGACTTTGGGAAAGTTTTATTCTATTTGGGTAGTGGTTAACAAATTGACTAAATCAACCCATTTTATTCCGGTAAGAATAGATTATAATGCTGAACAATTAGCTAAAGTTTATGTGAAAGAGATAGTGAAGTTGTTTGGGGTGCCCCTTTCTATCATCTCAGACCGTGGTACCCAATTCACATCCAAGTTTTGGAAGAAGTTACATAATGAATTGGGCACACAACTCACTTTTAGTACAACCTTCCATCCACAGACATACGGGCAATCAGAGAGGACTATTCAAGTGTTAGAAGACATGTTGAGGACATGTGTGATTGATTTTGGAGGGCATTGGGATAAATTCATACCTTTGTGTGAGTTCTCCTATAATAATAGTTATCACTCCAGCATTGATATGACACAATTTGAGGCACTCTATGGGAGGGGATGTAGATCACCCATAGAATGGTTCGAGGCTGGAGATGTGAAACCTTTGGGGGTTGATTTGGTGAATGATGCTCAAGATAAGGTGATGAGTATTCAAGCTAAGCTTCTAGCAGCCTAGAGTAGACAGAAGAAGTATGCGGATTATAAGGTAAGAGATATGACATTTCAGATTGGTAGGATTGTTCTTCTTAAGGTATCACCCATGAAAGAGGTGATGAGATTTGGTAAGAAGGGCAAGCTAAGTCCGCGGTACATTGGTCCCTTTGAGGTTCTTAAATGTGTAGGATTAGTAGCGTATAGATTGGCTTTACCTCCTAACCTATCAGGAGTTCATCCGGTATTTCATGTGTCCATGTTGAAGATATATCATGGTGACGGGGATTACATCATTAAGTGGGACTCAATTGTGTTAGACAAAGACCTCCAATATGAGGAAGAACTGATTGCAATTCTTGATCGTGGTGTGCGTAAGCTGAGGACCAAAAAGATTAAGTCTGTGAAATTTCAATGGAAGCATCGTCCAGTTGAGAAAGCTACTTGGGAAACCGAGAGGGACATGCGAGACAAGTATCCCCAATTGTTCGTCGATTCAGGTACTACTCCATTCTTTCTTTAGCCTATTTTTCCTAAGTTTGTCACTCGAGGACGAGTGATGGGTAAATTGGTATCTATTGTAACGACCGGGTTCCTCCATTATAGAAAATCCAACGGGAAAATTTTTTGGGCCAAAAAACATTTTCGTAGTAACTTGAGATCCCAACTTAATCCAAATTTGAACGAAATCAGAGTCTGTAAGGTCTAGGAAAACCTGCTAGCAATTGGGTGATCTAATTATGAATTTGATCACATTAGTAGATAGATAAGTCGTTAAGGAACCCTTACGACTTTACAGAATTGAATTCGGGTGAGTAAAACTCCCAAAATTGATCTTGGCGTAAACGACTAATTTCTGAGTGTCGTTGGATGAAGGTGTGTTGTGAATGGGGTCTTAGAATTATTAAAATAGCTCACTGGTTCCATGCAAGCTGCTGAGGCGGGATTTCAGCCGCCAGGGTGGGGTCGCTGTAGCAGAGTGAGTGCCGCCATGGCGGGCCAGACGCGACTTAAAGTCAGAAATAAACCCCAAAACATCTTTATTCTGCAACTTTCGAACTTGAGAGCTAAGGAACTAACCCAGGGCTTTTCTTGAAAGTTTTCCACCATTCCTGAGGCTAAAGGTAAGATTTTAACTCCCTGAATCCATTTTTTGATCCATAGAACGTAATCTAATGGGTAATTATCGATGGGGGAGGGTTTTGATATGAAAATTGTGGTGGAAACAGCCCTAGTTGGGACAATGGGATCATGGGTATGATCTAGGGTTGATAAAATTGTTAGTAATTCGGGTAATTAGTGATTATTTATTGATTTTCGTGTTATATTGATTATTTGTAAACTAAGAATAAGTGGAACGAATCTGGAAAGGGAAGAATCAAGTTCCTAGGCTTGTTTCGAGGTAGGTGATGATTGTGATTCTATGATTGTATAATGTATGTTTGTTCTTGCTTCATTATGATACATGAATGTATGCGAATGTTGCATTATTGATCACATTAATTGTAAATGAGGATAGATGAATGATGAATGCCATGAATCATGACTTGATTGTATGATTATGAGAATATACTTGCGATTGTGATTGTGGCTTGTTGAATGGATCGGGTGTTGCGTTCCGACACACTAACTTGGATTGGTTGCCACGTTCCGACATAATGATGGGATCGGTTGCCACGTTCTGGCATAATTATGGGATTGGTTGCCATGTTCCGGCATAATCATTGGATTGGGTACCACGTTCTGATATGCTAACAGTTTGGGATTGAGTTTCATGAGAGGATCAATGACTTGATATAACTGTGATATTTGAGAATCGTGAAATTGTTCGTTGTTTGTAAAATGGTGATAATATTGTATATGTTCGGTGTATGCATGTTATTGTTTTGTTGTCTTTACTTATGTATGTTGCACTTATTGGGATAGCCGTGTGATCCTACCAGTACATTGTGGTTGTGTACTGATACTGCACTTGCTCTTTCTTTATTGAGTACAAGGCATCTTCAGGCGGCTATTGACAGATCTCGCTTAGAAGATCAGTGATCGTTCGAATTCAAGGGTGAGCCAGTTCTTCCAGGCTGCCATGAGTTCTATTTTTGTCTATGTCCACATTTCAGCCTTAGATTTTCTAGTTAGTTGTTAGTACTTTCGTTTGGGGTTGTAACCCTTCTTGTTTAGATTTATGGATCTTGTTAGAGTTTTGGTACATTGACTTTCAGGTTCTAGGTAGTATTTCCGCAATTGTTTAGTTGTTAGATCATTTGGAAGTTTATGGGAACTTCAGTTTTTAGCTATTTAACTTACTTTTGTAACTTAAATGTCTTAGTATTTTTGTTGAGTTGTTAGTTTGGGTTGTAGTAATGGTTCTCCCATCGGAGGGTTAGTGTGGGTGCCAATCACGATAGTTTGGATCGTGACAATCATAGTTTGGACTTTCCGAAGTAATATGTAAAGAATAGGAAACTTACCTAAATATATCATATTTAGAAAATATTTGTCATTTATAGCTATATAATTTTAATGCATTTATATTGCACATATAATTCACTTTTAATATAAAGTGTAGATTTTCTAGTAAAACAAGCCTCATTCATTTTAAGACACTTATAATACATCTATATTGTATGCAAAGATTATTTTTATACATAGTATAATACATCTATATTAAATGCATAGTTTGTTTTCAATACATAGTATAGTTTTTTTTTTAAAAATCAAAACAAGTCTAATACATTTATAATACATATATATTGCATATATAATTCACTTTTAATACATAATATAATTGCTATAGATGGTAAATATTTTTTTAATATTTTATATCAAGATAATAATTAAAAATATGTTTAAAGCAATAAATATTTTATAATAAAAAAAACCGTCAAAAAGATAATTATCCACGTATACCTCATTTCTTGATTTCGGCTTTAAAACAAAATTAGTCAGGCCAACTACATTTGGGCCAATTAATGGATTTTTGCATTCTGGGTTACTACTTTTATCGAAAAAATGTTTGGGCCCAACAAACCAGTTGTTGAAGGAAAAATCACACCACATCAACATTTAAAATCCTATCTCCATACATAAATAGACTTTTTATTTTTTGGGAAAGGCATAGATTCCCCCTGAACTTGTATCAAAAAGTCAGTTATACGCTTAAACTATTATAACAATCTATTACACATCTCTGCTATTTAAAAGTGAATTTATTTATTCCCTAAAACTGACATGGAAAAATAATAATAATTAAAAAATATCATGTGTGTCAGATAATTATTAAAGTAAAAAAAATCATTAAAAAATCAAAATATTTCTTGGGGGGGGGGG
>JAJOOR010029794.1:0-16824 GCA_036250505.1 Solanum acaule | reverse complement strand
CCCCCCCCCCCCCCCACCCCCACCAACCCCCACAGCACTCCTTTACTTTTTTTCAAAAAAATAAGGTCAATGAAATTGGAGGATGAATTTAAGACACTGTAAGCAATTAGGAGGCAACAAGCACATTTGATGGAAGAGTGCTTCTTATAATGGAAAAATACGTGAGTAAAGATGTTTACATCAAATTAAACAATTATAATCATTATAATTACTACTTAAAAAATAAAATAAAATACATATCACCTAACTATAGCTAAATTATGTGCAAGATCAATGTCGCCTAATCATTTATTTTGCTACCAACATCGGGTGTAAATAATTTTTTGTTGAATTAAAATTGGTGAGGTGTTTTTTGTTTTTGTTTTCTTCAATATCAAGGTTTGACTTGGTTAACTCGTGATTCATGACTCTGTCGAGCAAACACGACAATTAAGCAAAACACATATTTTATATGCAATCGAGGACATTGTGCCATTTTTTTTTCTCTGTTCCCATAGACCCCTGATGACATATTTTATATTTCTTCTCTTTATTCTAAGCAAGGAAAAACCAATTAGAAGTGAAACATGATTGACTATGGTAAGTAGGGATATATTTTTTTGAAGGATCAATCTTTATTTTTTTTTAATCAAGAAAGATAAATAGTAGTATTAACTAGGCATAAGTATTAGGGATGGTTGGGCGGTGGTCAGTCTTGACCTAAGGGGTCAGTATTGCACAAAAAGTTACAACTTACACAAGGATCAATTTACTTGCGTTTGAGTTCATTTGATTAAAATTGAAGTTTCTGCATCTTCTAGAAGAAAATTAAGAACATTTTTTTATGGCAACTTCTCAAGAAACAGAGGCACTTGACAATGTGCTTTTAAATGACTTTTATAATGGTTGACATTGAAAATTTGTGGAGTTCTGCAAGCTGCAAGACATATTTAAATCTAGTTGGAATTCTACAAAGTGTATTCGATTTCAGTTAGGATTCTTAGAGGCTATTCAACCCTAAATCCTAGTTCATGCCTATAAAAGGGTATTATATCCTTAAAGACATTTCGAATATTTAACAAATTCATGAAATATTCATAAAGAAATCAAATCATCCTAATTCGAGAAATATGCCACTAACGGCTCTCAAATCATGGATAAATCTTATGAGAGAATAATCAAGGGAGGAACAAAAGTGTACCCACACTATTTATCAATAAAATATGTTTCTTCACATTTTATTTATGATTAATTTATTTTTCACATTTTTGTTGCAAACAATAGTATCTAGTCACTATTCTCTATGTCTTAGTTGTTCAATACTTTTCTTTTAGATTGTCCAAAAAGAGTAACATCTTTCTATATTAAAAATAATATAGCTTTAGAATTTTCATTTTACTCTTAATGAGATGATTTATAGTCGTAAATATGTCTAAAACTTGTTTTTACACCATAAGCTCCAAAAATCTTCATTTCATTTCTTAGACTTTGTGCATGGATAAACACTATCATATAAATAAAACAAAAGGAGTAACTATTTTAGGTCACAAGAGAAAGAGGGGAGCATTGGGCTAGATCCATCAGCAACGAATTTCACATACAGATAGAGTCGGAAAGATGCACCAAAAGCTTCAAGATTGAGATCTCAAATTTGCATACACAGTCCTATTATCCTCCTCAGTCAAGCGCGTGAAAATGCTGTCAACCATGAAGGAATTATATCATCTTCAAAAGAAGATAGTCTGGAACAAAAATCACTTTTTATGAGGGTCATTTGCACTTTTATCTTGGTCATTTTTAAATTTTACCTCTTAAAAGTAAATGAATTTATTCGCAAGGTATAAAATTATATTTTTGCATTATAATATACCACAAGTTATGCCCTATGTCCTTAAAGAACCTATGTCCTGCTAGATATAAGTTCGATTTTAAAGGTTAAAATTAAAAATCAGCTCATTTGAAGGGCAACCACAATTACTTCTTTTTAAGAAGCTAACCCCCTAAAATAATTTATCAGCAACTGGATCCTAAATCCAATCAGCAGCATAACACTATCTTATTGCTCTAGCATTGCCCTTAGCTCCAGTTTCTTCATTTATTTGGAATCAGTTTTATATAAGATGATTTTGGAAAAAAACAAGACATGACCAGCCAGCCTTTTGTCACTAAATTTGCCACTGGAACTTTAAATCAATTATGACAGGAAATAATTGCATGTACAAACAAAAAGCAGCCAATATAATCTTCAACTGCCCATCCACCAACACTTTGTTTTCCTCATTAGATCTCTCTTGCTACTTATCACAAACTACAAATTTCTGGGATCACTGAGAGTATCTGAAAAAAAGTTAAAGCTGAAGAAAATAGCAATGATAAGAAAACTATATCCTCAATTGAGGAATGTTACAGACAACGCAGCTTCTTTGTGGCTTTATTACTGCTAATAACAAAAGACACAGATTTCAGTCCTCCAATCTTCGTTCAAGTTGCTTACTTGAGGTCCTCTACAACTGCAAAGCGAAGGTAAAAGTAATTTACCTAGTACTCTAATATATGAAGATCATTTTCTTAAACATGCTTGGTCACTTGTCAATTTCATTTTATTGCCTTCCTGCATGCGTATCTTTTTAACAAGTAAATGATCATTTTTTCCGGATATAAGGGGATAAAATGAAATCAGTTGCAATGTGAAGTGAGATTTAAGTGTAAATTACACTCTCATTTTGAGAGTATCACATATAAATATGCAAACATTCCTAAATCATAGCTTTGATGACAGTATGACACATAGGCAGCTGTCCAAAATAAAATAAAGAAAAACCACAACGTCAAAGAGAACACTATACCCTGGCAGCTGAACATCCAGAAAGATTGATTGCTACTGGACATAGCCAAGCTAGCTAGAATACACTTTTAGCAGTAAGTGAGCTTGATTAGCAAACAAGTCCATGCCAATTGGGGCTTTGTGATACTTTAGTATGTTTCTCATTTTTTATCCATATATCTTTACTTCCACTGCACTCGTATTTGAGAAATTTAATAAACACGAGTGGTGATTCAGATATGGGACTTCAATAAGTATCCAACTGTCAACCAGATCTACACTTAATGGAATTTTCTATTGAAGAAAAAAACAAGTGTGAGACATGCAACACTTGCAGCAATGGACACTTTCCTATCTGGTATTTACATGGCGTTTACTATATTATATCACTGGATGGAAATTACTACAAAGGGAACTTCTATTTATTTATTTAGGTCAACAACATGCCCTCTTCTCAGGGCTCAATTCTTTTGACCAACCATGTGAAGTATGTTGTCAATGGGTGGTGGTAAGACTAAAGCTCATGACTTATTTTGATACGACACCATATTTGCTTGAACCGCTTCATCTAAAAGCTCAAAGAGCTGCAAAGGGATATTATTTGTTCAGGTCCTTGGCAATGTCCCAACTTGAAAGTTAAAAAGTACACAACATTTGCTGCCCCCAAATAAGCCATTAAATATCCATAAATCCAACTAAGATGCATGCATCTAACACCAAGTCCATGTGATACAGGACAGTGGCTATAATTTATAAGGAACAAAAACTGAAAACCATCAAAGACTAAACCTGCGGCAATAATTGAAGTTACCTGACAGTCATTAGGAACTCCCCACCCAAGTTGGCAAATTACCAATGCATCTAAACCACTATCTGTTAAAGTAATATTATATAGATACCTAGACATCAGATAACTAACAAGTGGTTCAATTTCCAAGTCACTAGTCTAAGCAGTAGCTTGTGAGAAAGTTCCCTTCACATAAAATGTGAGCATACAAAAGATATTGATCGAATTACCTGTGGTGGATGAAGATCAAGCAAGCGTTACTTTGTAAAACTCACACCCCTAAACACCATACTTTTCCAGTACAATTCTTTTCACTTGCTTTTCATTCACAGTACCACCATAATTTTAGCTTTATAAACTAGGAATCCAGGTATTGGGAACACAATGATGCTCGGATAAGCCAATACATCAGAATGGTAATATAACAGCTAGTCCTTGACAGTATCTATGAGCAAACAAATCAATTGGACCCCTCCACTTCTGTTTCCTCTAGGATCCCTAATTTCTAAATCAGTTAATATTTATGAATCATTAATGACTAATCAGCAACTGACAAGGTTCTGCTGAACCTACTAGTACCAACAATGTTATTTTACCCCTAAAGCAATATTTATCAACCCTCTGAAAATCTTGTTTTTGTTTTCTTTCTAAAGGTAACTCTTGAAAGAAATTCATACTAAAGCAGTAGAGCCTTAAAAAATCGTTCAAGTCATAGACCAATATCTGTTGGAAGACAAAGGTATAGCCAAGTGTACTGAAGGGGGTTCAATGGATCCTCTTTAAAAGTTACACTTAGCAAATAGGATAAAGACAAATTCTTTTGTATATACTCCTATCATCATATATATAAATTTCAACCAAAAAGGTTCAATGCATTCACCCACTGTGCAAGTTTGCATTCTTTTCAACCCTCTTTTGAGAATTCCTGGCTCCGACATTGTTGGCAAAGTCAAGGATTACAACTAGACTCGTCCAAACATCCATAATACACATAAAAAGTCTCTTTTCCCTAGTAGAAATCTGAGACATCGATCTGTACGGAAAAAAACTGACCATTATGTTTACAAGAACAGGTTTTTTCACGTCAGTTCCATCCATTGGCACAATTACTAACATTAATCAAAGCAGCAATTTGACTAGAAAGACTCTTCTTTCAAAGTAAACCAAACCCATTTCACCATTTGTCCAACACAATTAGAAAAGCTCAATATTTTCATAGAAAACAAACATTTTAGCATTCAAGTTCGAAACTTTATCAATGAAAAAGAATAACCTCCAAAAGTGCATCGTTAATGATTACGACAAAAACAACCTAATTGCAAGTAAAAAAAGCAATAACTCGAAGGAAACAAAAAAAAAAAGTTAACAATATAATATAAAATTTCAGGATTTTGTGATGACAGGATCAGAATCCGCACCGGAGTTGAGCTTTGGTGAAGAAGAATTAGAATTGTTGATAGAGCAAGATGACCTAAATGCTTCAACATGAGACTGACATTTCAAATAGTCGCCTTTATTTTCTTCCAAACACTTCTTCAGAGCCTCCACATCACACGCCGTCTTCTTCACACTCTTGTTTTCCTTCTCCATTTTCCCCTCCATTTTTTCTCTACAGCCCCACTTCCTCAGTATTTTTCACGGAAAAAAATTCACAGAGAAAATTGACAAGGAACTCTTCTCTGAAATTTGCTGGACTGGACTGTTTGACATATGCTCCAAACCCGAACCAGCCCAACATAAAACTGAAAAAAAATGACAAAATAATGTCTGATCTTTGGGGATAATTAAGTAAAAAATTTATTTAAATTTTTTTGAAGTATGAGTTATGTATAATTATATTTTTTTTTATAAAAGATAAGTTTTAAAAACTAACAAAATTACTTAATTTGACTTATTTACCTGATTTAATCATGAAATATAATTTAAATAGAATTATTTTTATATTAAAAAATATAGGGTATAAGTTGAAGAAAGAAATAATTACAGTGAAAGTGAAAAAAGTGGGAAAAAATAGGAATGAAAAATTCTCATGTCAAAACAAATTTAGGGTGTTTTTTCAAATTTTAAAAATAATTTCAAGTCGTATTTAAAATTTTCATCACATTGATTTTTAAATAAAGTAAAAAAAAATTACTACCAAATCGGTCCTAGAAAATATAGACAAATCAGTGGACGCTTACGACTTTAAACCCTTAAAATTAGTTTTAAGCGATTTTGTCCGCTAAGTTCGTCAAAAATGAGTATATTTAATTTCTTTAAATATGTAACAAACTTCCGCTATTCTATATTTTGAGTACTTACGTTAGGTATAGAGAGAATCAAGCTATGTACTTGTCACCCTTTAGAAATGACTATATATGTAAAAATTAATGTTTAAAAGTGAAGTGTATAGATCAATTATGAATTCAATATGTGAGCGAATTAGAGAACGACATGTGACAATGCAAGTTTCATGTTAACTAAGGCGACTTTGACCAAGAGTCAAAGAAGCGCATAGTCAATCCACTCGAAGCTCACTTTGAGGTTAACATAAATCTATTGCACCGGTTTGAAATAGCTTCACTCCGGAGTTAAGTATATGATATCCAATAATCAAAAATGACAAAACAATTAGCTCCAAAAAAATCAAAATTCGCTAAAACAATCATATATTCATATAAATATTCATGTAAATAACAAAAATAACGTGTGAATAATGATTAAAATATTACTGATTTTTTTTTTATTTAGGACTAGTACTCATAACTAACCTTACTTGCACCTCATCAAATTTTCATTACTACTACTCATTAGCTCTTGAATTGAACATAAATAAATAACTAAATGCTCTTTTTCTCAGAAATATCTGAATAAAAATATTCTCTCTTTTATTTTATTGCCCATTAACCTAATGTTATTTGCTTATTTTCTTACCTACATAAATAAATTTATAACAATTAGTGGCTAATTACGATCATCATAATCTACTTTCTTTGAACCTAAATACATATTTAATTATTAATCTTTATATCATATCTTAGGTTAAACCTACAATTCTACATTTAGTACAAAGTAGAACAAATTTTGTCACGATACTTAATAATTATAAATAAAAATTAATGCCTTTGTTTCATTTTAAATCACTTTTAGTCTATTTTTTTAAAAAACAATCCTAATTTCTTATATTTAGTTTTTTTTCTGCTATAAACTTCTCATTTTATTTCTAATTTTAAACTAAAAAAATAAAATAAAATGAGATTAGCATTACACGTAGCGTGTTGTGCAAAGGAGCGTAGAAGAGCGCCAGAAGGTAGAGACGAATAATTTGAAAATCAAACCCTAACGGCTATTTCTCTTAGACAAAATAATACTACCATCACTCATTCACTTTCTTCTTAATTCATCCAAAATTGTGAATTTTCAAACGCAGAATTTCTCATGGCTTTGTCGACGCCCGATTCAAATCGCCTGAAACTCAACGCCGGTCCAAGAATCTCACGCAGGGTGCGAATTGTTGGGAAAATTCGAGGATTTACCGATCAGGAATCTGCAATTCCCGGCGGAGATTCGAAGCCGTGGGTCACTGTTTCCCGGTCGCAAGAGAACGGTTCTGATTCGTCTGGAAAAGTTACAATCTCATTCGGAGATGAAGGGAGTAGGTAATGTTTGTTGTGACTCATTAATTTTAGATGGTTTCAAGTTTCATTTTCAATATTTTTTGGATATTTTATGTTTCCAAAGTATGTTGGCCCATGGATTTGACTATATGTTAGCTATTAGGTCTTGTTTTAGTTCTAATTATGTGAGATTCTATGATTTCTTGGGTAAATTTTGTAGATACCTATTTGTTAATGTATTTTGTGCATAGATTTGTTTCTTTTGGCATTGAATTGAGCTTGATTTTTTTGAGTTAATTGCCTAGGCGGATATCTTTTTTTTTTTTTGGGAGGGGAAAATCTGAGATTTTCTAGTTCCTTTTTTTGCAGCCGTAAAGATGTCTATGAATTAGATAATTGCTATGAACAAGACGATGATAATGGTCTAGTATTCTCAAGAGAGGTAAAACCACTGATATCAGAAGTTCTCAGTGGTCGAAATGCATCCATTATTGCATATGGGGCAAGAGGCAGTGGAAAAACCCACACAATCCAGGTCGGTCTTCTGTGTAATTACCCAACATGATTCTCTAATAACTTTCTGTTACTTTGAAACTGAGGATATTGCTTCTTTGTGTTGTAGGGTTATGTGGACAAACAAGGTTTGGCAGCAATGACAATAGCTGAGATCCTTTCGCAAACAAAGGATGTAGAGAAAGCGGTAGTGGTCTTCGTTTCCTTTTATGAGGTGTTCCAGGATCATGTCTATGATCTTTTGGATCCTAATCATCCTGAAGTTCAAGTTCTTGAAGATTCTCAAGGAAAAATAAAGCTCAAAGGATTGTCTAAGGCAAGTTAAAGTAGTCTAATCCAATTATGGTTGTAAAATATTGACAATTTGCACATTGAAAAGGTTAAGATCACTCTTCTTTTCTTGTACACAGGCCACTGTGGATTCTATTTCACACTTTCATGATCTATGCGCTTGTTGGACCGCACCATGCTATTCAGCACAAAAGACACCACTCCAAATGCCCAAAAGGAGTCATAGAGGTTTAATGATACATATAGCATCTGCCGATGACATCCAGGGTAGTAAACGTCCCATTGTGATGAACTTTGTGGATTTGGCAGGTCTGGTAGTCCTAAACCTTCAAAAATTGTAGAGCTATTCACCTATGCTCAATAATTGCTTTTTAGTTATCTTCATTGTATTGTTGTGCTCTCAGGCTATGAGGATTCCAGAAGAAGTAGCAAAGATGGAATTTCACTTACTGAAAGTACTAGAATAAACAAATCTTTGTATGCCATTATGAATGTGGTGTACGCTCTGAACACAAATGAAAAGCGTGTGCCTTATCGAGAAGGCAAACTCACTCGGATGCTACAGGAATCTCTTGGAGGCTCCAATCATGTTTTGTTGCTTACCTGCTTGGTAATGACTTCTCATTTTTACATGGTTAATATTTTGTGTAGAACTGTAAATCCAAAAGTTGGTTTGGAAGATTCCTTTTCTCACCCTACCGTTTTTTTGTTATAGAATCCAATTCCTTGCCAAGATACTCTTTATGTAGTAAGTTTGGCTTCACGATCTTGTCAAAGCACTGGTCAGATTTTGACAAGCTCTGCAATGAAAAGTAAAAAGCACACTACTCAAGTACGACTAATGGGTACCCCGTTGTCTGGGAAAAAGAACAACTCTGCTAGCAATTTAACAGGAAGGTATTGCTACATGGCATATCATATAATGAACTATCATATATTGCTTATTGACTGATGTGTACTGAAACATTGCTTCTGCGCTTTCATTGAAGGAAATTATTCAGTGAGAGAAAAGCTGTCATCTCTAAGCAGGTAACCAACCATGCATCTATTGTTTTTGTCCAGACATAGTTTTATCTTGGTTCTGATTCTTGTATAATTGGTTGGATTAACTATTTTAAAAGAATAGTTTACTACAAGCCCGCTACTTTAGTTGTCAACTCATCTGGTTTGTAGTTTGTACCTCTATGTTTTAGAGTGAATATAAACTACTTCGCTGCACAAAGTCTTCTCCTTTACTTCTGAATTGTTGCTTTTAACTTTTCAGTTAGGTTTATTGGTTCAATAAAATGATGGAAATTATTCTAGTCTAGCTGAAATCAATTGGCAATTGTCTATGTAGCACTTCAATGTGTCATTGATTCATACCTTAACATGTCATTGATTCATACCTTAACATGTCATTGATTCATACCTTAACATGTCATTGATTCATACCTTAACATGTCATTGATTCATAGGATGAAGTCACCTCAGCTACAAAGTTTAAGCCTCTATCAAAAAATGCTTCAACCATCACATCTTCCTTCCATAAAAAGGTACAAGACTTAATCAGTTGAAGCATTGGTTAATTAAAGATGTGTTAAGATATCATTCATTGTTTAGTTATGCTACATTGAACTTAAAGGTGTTATACTGTTATGTATTGCTAGACTTCTCAAGACAAGTCCGATTCAGATAGTTCTGGAGCCTTGATATTATCAGCAGAAAATGTATGTGCTCTTAAACTTTGTGAATGCATCTCTGTTCCTTCTATTTTTTGCTGTTCTGAGGGCTATGCACAGGCATAACTAATGTATTAGATTCAGGAAATCCCAAGTGCTTTCAAGGAAACAATCTGCGATAAAAATATAGAAAAGGTAAGGTAATATTTGATTGTACAGTAATAATTTAGTTCAATCATTTTCTGCAAGGTGCTACACTGCTACTGATGCACTTTATTGAATTGGAGTTATCTGTGTACTAAGAATTATCTTTGCATCTCAGGATGCCTCTCCAGCAAATAAAGCAACAGATTTAGAAGTTACTCCCGAAGTTCTTTGTGATGTCAAAGAAATAATTTCTTTTCCAGATGATGGTAGGTTGTGTCACAAGTTGGTTATTGTATCTAATATAAACTTTCATTGGCTTTTGTTTTTTCACATGTGTTATAACCTTGCAGGTACTGTTGGTATAGAGAAGAAAAATGAAGACACGATCATAGACAAAGTTGGATCACCACCACTAAGTGCAAGACTTAGAGAAATAACAAATAATTTGCGTTTGTTGGAGGCTTCAACTCCTTTGCATGTACTGATGCCAACGCAATCAGATGTATCCCATGGAAACCTTGAAAGTTGTGACATTATAGAACCTAAAACCCCAAAAACTGAAACTGATGTGAGAACTTTGGAGATTGTCAAGTACAGTAGTCCTTGGGAGAAATTTCATACCCGCAGTTCTGGAGTAAAGGTAGTGATTTATTTTTGTGAATAAACAAGTTTTGTAAACATTTTCTTGTTTGATTTTCAACTCATTCAATCATCTTTTCATTGTACAGAATTGTCTTGTCCAAGAATACCTGAATTTCTTAAATACTGCCAGCAAGTAAGTGAACAGTTTTCAATATAAACCTATCGTTCTTTTTTCTTTTGATATTGATTGTCAATTTTTTGCTAACTAAGATTTTCTTCTCATCATATTTTTATTGCTTTCCAAAATACAGTAAGATTAACTTGATATATAAGCTATATTTCTCTGTCCAACTCAGTTTTTTTTTTGTAACATGTAAAGCAGAAACTTGCAACTTTTTAAAGGCAAAACCTTCATGTTATGCTATGTTAAGTAACTACCTTGATATATACTTTTCAATCTAATTTTTGCTGTCTAGTTTTCACCTTTTCTGCAACTACTTTTTTAGTAGAAGCTGCAAGTTTTAAGCAGTAGAAGCTGCAAGTTTTAAAAGTAAAAACTTTAATGTTTTGTTATCTTCAACTGCAAACCATAAGTTCCCACAGTTCCTTCTTTCATTCTAGGGGAAAGTATTTTGCCAGAATTAGTCTTATAATCTGCTGCTTTGGTGTTGTGACTATGGAAAGGGATGATCCCCGAGTACAAGGGAGTTTTTTGATAATTAGATGTCAATATATTTGCTAAATCTCTATGTGGTGTATGCATTTGCCTAATTTAACGTTCTTCTTTCTCCATGATTACAGGGAAGAGTTAACAAGGATTAAGGTAAGCTCTGTTTCCAATATTATTTTTTATAAAGACTATTATTGCACATAATGGTTTATAAATCAATGTTATATTTCACACAGGGCATTGGAGAAAAGAGAGCAACTTACATTCTTGAACTTCGTGAAGAATCTCCTGAACCTTTTAAGAGGGTAAGGATATCGAAACATAATTCATGGTTTTGCAACACGGAGAAAAGGATAATAATGATTGTACTTAAAATATTGATTTATTTTGTTAATTTTTACTCAGCTTGAAGATTTGCAAGAAGTTGGTCTCTCGGCAAAGGAGGTATTTTCACTAATCTTTACTTCAATATTGCTTGATGTCCAATGTGTTACAGTTTTTGAGCTACCGTCATTACTGTCATATATTTTAATTTTTTTTGGGTGTGGTAGCTTAAGAAGAAAAAAAAAATCTCTGTGAGAAAAGACATTGTTAGGTAGGTAAACTTGTCTTAAGTTTTTTAAATGATTTGTTTTTGATATGGTGTATGTGTTGATCCATGCACTTCACCCCTCTCAAAAGAGAAAAAATAAAACCAGACATCGTGGATTGAGTGAAAACAAGAAAAGGACATGAAGAAATAGAAATTTCACTTGATTTTGCAAGAACAATTTATGTTGGGATTAATTAAACGATTTTACATGAACTTTGTTCTCTGGGATTCAAGTAATGCATGCCTAATTCTTCAGTGTTCTGATTTGATTCTTTTGCAGGTAAATGGCTTGATGAGAAGAATGGCTGGACAGCTTTTCATCTAGATTGTAAACAATATTCTTTTGATGGCAACTTATAGTTGCCAGCAACTTCATTACGTTGTTAATGCTGTTAAGTATATACATTTTGAATATTAATGTTTCAGTTGTCTTAGTTATGTTCCATTATGTATTCATGAAAAATATTTTTACTTGCTTTCCAAAATGCAAGTCATAGCTATGAAAAACTTTGTTTATCTTTCCCATAGTATATATGTATGTCTGTCTGTCTGTCTATCTATTTATCTATCTGTATCTAATGAAACAACCATATCAAGAAACAAGATTTATTCAAAAGTAGTAGTCTCCTTCACTATTATTCTTTGTGAAAGTCAATATAGGATGGAAGCAGAAACTCACGAACAACATAAATAAAGGCTAAAAATTCAAATATTAACGGACAAATGTGTGCATTTCTGGTAGCATCTGTGTAACATTTCGAATACCAGTTGTATTAGCAGGGCAGAACTTGAGAGCTCGCATTGGCCAACATACATGCCTTGGTCTACAGCGATTTATTCGTTCCTTTTTCTCTGCTACTTCTAATTGTCTTGTTAGCTCCTCAATCTGCTTACGTAGCTCAGTAGCCCTGCTGTCTGCTAGCTGGAGAGATCTCTCAGCTGCCTCCCTGGCTGCGATGGCTGCCGTCTCTATCTCATCTTTCAGCTGCAACTTGCAATTGGAAATATGTAAAGCAGCTCTGGTCTTTTCTAATTCTTGTTTCAGAATATTGACCTGTCACAAATAAGAAATTGTTTTTACTAGTTTGGTTATGTACATGTAGCAGCAATTTGGTGGACTAGTCGTTTTCCTTCTTTCTTTCTTTAGCTTTCTAGCAACTACTTGTGAGTTGTGAAATGTTAAGGTAGCTCGACTGACCGCGCAAACTTACCAGTTCTTTGTGCTCATTAATAGCTTTCTTTCCAGTTTCCACTTCCATTTCACAAGCCTCTCTCCATCTAGAAATTTCTTCTTCAGACTCTTTATTTTCTATCATGAGTTCTTCAACCTGGAAGACAAAACAGGGAAAAAGTATGCAACAGTTGAACATCTTAAGTACTCTTATGTCTTACCTTAGTTAGAAACTAACCTTTTGAGTAAGCATCATCTTTTTATCTTCCAACTCTTTAATGTATATGATATTTTCTGCTAGTTTCTTACTTTGTTTGTCTGAAAGATCCTGCAGAGACTCCATGTCTGACCTGGAAGTTATTAGATGATTAAACACAAGACTCCAGGCTCATTCAGGTACAGTAAGTTCCTTGGAAAGGCTAGGCCAGCACAACTAAAAAAGACCTTTAGCTAATGTTATTACTATTCGTTCAAGTTTTTGTGCTTTCACTCACCATCTAAGCTTCACTTGTAAAATTTGAAAGAAGTAATATCTTATGCAAACTTGATCTAATATAACATTACGTTGGATACAGTCATGCAATAGAAATTATAAGAAAAAAGCTAGAGGAAATCCATACCGAATTTGAAGGTGGACATGATTACAACTAAATATAAACATAAAAACTGCATTTTGCCAGCAGAATACCTAGATTCTTCCAATGACCTCTGCAACTGTGTGATTTCAACTCTTAACTTCTTTGTTATTGTTTCTACTGTCGAGGCCTGGTAAGCATTAATGAATAAATTACATTGTGTCAGAAACATGTCAAGTGATCTCCAATCAAGCTTGAAAAAAAACTACCTTCAAGGTGAACCATTACAACAACATACCCAAGTAATCCCACAAGTAGGGTATGGGTAGAGAGGTTATTTCTGATAGATCCTCAGTTCAAGTACAGCATAATAAAGTCACGTATGGAAAGGAAAATACAGTAATATAGAAGAGAACAATAACAACAACACATAATATGAGAATTGAAGCAAAGAAAACAACTTGTAATAATAGAATCAGAGAACAACAAAGTATGTGAATAGTAATAACAAGATGATGGACCATTCTCTTCTAAAATCTAAATTTACACAAAGGTGAAGTATGTTATTGTTAAGTTCAGAGGCTTAAAACTGCCTAAATAGAGAGGTAGATGGCTAGTTGAGAATGAACTTAATGTCCATTGATCATTAGCAATAGTGCACCTTTGTGGATCTTAATAGTCATTATCTCAATTGTTATGTAAAGTTGTTATTGTTATTTGTTAGAGCATCATCAGAGGCATAAATGGGAATATGAAATTTGCCCTGAGCTCATAATAAGCACGCTTACGTTGTTCAGCTCTCCTAGATTACATGACATCTTCATCTTTATATTTGTATGACTATTGATTCTGAAATTTCTCATCTCAATATCTGAGTAGCTTTATAGTTGGGTACTTGCTATTCTTTTCAAATGTCAAGACAAACATAGAAATGAAGAGCCAAATCTAGAATTTAGAGTCTATGGTTCAAAGTTAGCACGATCTATTACACACGTGTATGCACATTCTTTTATTGTAGAGATAATAGTAAAATAACACATATGAACTGTCACTTTTTCGCGAGTTCCACACCTCAACTACTACCTAAACTATCACCGCCTATGTATTAAAACACACCTCAAACTATAAGTTGTTCCCTTTTCCTTCTTGAACGATATTGATAGTTGAGGTATGTTTTAATACATAGATGGTGATAATTCAGTAGAAAAAGGGAACAACTTATAGTTTGGATGTGAAATTCCCGAAAAATGACATTTCAGGTGTTTTTTTTACTATTAACTCTTTATGGAGAACCCATTGTGATAGGCTCGATCCTGCCTCTGCAGGGATGAAAGGGAGAGGGTATTACCAAAGTAACAGATTCTGTTTGGCATCCGTCGCTATCCTTCTTGACACTGATATCAGAATCCAGATTATCTGAAGATGTTTCACTGGTTGCAGTACTTCCCATCATAAACCCGAACCCGAGCCCAAAGCCAACTTTTTGCAACCCTCTTTCTGCAATCTGCAAAATGGCTGCTTTCTTCTGTTCAGTATTGCCTCTTAATCTGTTCAAACTCTTCTCCGATGCCTCCTTTTCCACCAAAGCAATTTTAAGCAAGCTACTGATATCTCGATTCTCCTCTTCTAGACTGGCCACACTGTTCTCCATTTCTCTCTTCTCCTTTTTCCTCATTTCCTCACACTCTCCCCATTTTTCCTCCACCAAATTCACTAGCTCCAGAACCACAGAAAACACCGCTGATTTTTCGTTTAACAATTTTGTATTTTCGCCTTTCTCTTCATGCTTCAACTCAGAATTTCCCGATCTATGCACACGCAAATCGAGATTCTTAACTAACCTCAGTAAGCCATGCTTCGCTGATTGCACGATCTCCAAATTACGCAAACAAACTTCCGATTGCTCTTTTTTCTCATCTAATAGTTCCTCAGCTTTCTTCCTCGAAACCTCAAGCTCGATTCTAATTCTCTCTGTTTTTTCGTAAAATTCCATTCCTCTTAGGCGAAAATCATCCTCAAGTCTCTGAATCGCGAGAAGAAGTGTGTCTCTTTCCTCGGATACCTCTTTGATGGCCTCCGAGAGATCAACATATTGCTTGAGAGCATCGTCCTTTTGCAACTGAATTTGGTGAAGGAGTTCATCCTTTTGCGTCAATTCCGATTGGAGGTTTTGGTTGGAAGAGCGAAGAGTCTCGATTTCTGCGAGGAGAGAACTGTTTTGTGAGTGGAAATCGCGAATCTGCAAAGGTGTTTCCATGAGATCATTATTCAGTTGGTTTTGTGATTGAAGTTGTAAAGAAGAAAAAGCCTTTGTTTTGGTAGGGAAACTACCAGTCAATGAAAAATGAATTTCGGTTAGGTGATAATAACTGTTTGGCGCGGGAACATTTTGGTTACAAAATTAAGCGTTTTTTTTTTATAACAATCGAGTGTGAATATATCTGAACGACTAAACAAAATGATAGTTCATTGTTACTTCATCAACTACTATTATGTGTCATTATCAACTACTATCATCAATGGCGAATTTACAGCCAAAAAATAGGGCACCCGCACACGTAGTCTTTTCGTAAAATTAGATATTTTATATGTATATTTTTTAAGATTTTGTATAATTTTATATTCTTGCACCCGTACTACAAGAAGTCTAAATGGTCCACATGGTTAAATGTTGGTCTTTTGACCTTGAGGATTAAGGATCAATTCTCACTTCAATACATTTTATTTGGTGCACCCATGTTCGAAAAATCCTAGATTCGCCTCTGACTATCATCATCACCAATTGTCATAGTCAGAAGTAACCATTACTAGACATTGCTTACCATCATCTACACCAACCACCATTATCACAACCACCACTATCACAACCACCACTAATCGTTATCGTCAACTATCGCGGTCATTCGTCATCAAAATTATCAACGGCCACCTCCAAATACAAGCATCAAACAACCACATTAAACACTACCGTCAACCACTAGCTACTACCTAAAATCAATACCATCACCAATTGACACTCACACTTACTATCTCAATTTATCACCACCACCAAATGCCATATGATTTTTATAAAAAAATCTTTCTTGATATAATATTTCTGGAAGACACCCAGAACTATAGCATGTCGTGAAAGAAGCACACTAGACGGGCGTGCTTCAACCGTGTCTCCAGGGCACAGTTAAATGTAGATATCATGAACGCGAGGTGCAGGATACCAGGCCGAGAAACTCGGGCAACAATTCCCCTATGTGTCAATCGCTAGCGCATCCAGGGCCCCGACGCCTAGCTTAGATTTCGTCTCTGATCGGTGTCTTTTTCAGGACCCGAGGACGGGGGGATCCTTGGGAGTGGACGTAAGGGCTAGAGATCAGGAAAAAGGGGGGGGGGGGGGGTTGACTGGGCCCTATCACAAAATGAGCAAGTTAGCAACTTGTCA
>JAJOOR010029793.1:0-18095 GCA_036250505.1 Solanum acaule | reverse complement strand
TATTGTTGTATATCGTTAAGGTTTCTTATTCACACCCTAGAGTGTATATATATATATATATATATTACCAAATGGTATATCTAATAAAGGAAAAAAGAAAATAAAAAGGAAGAACAAAGAATAAATTAAAAAAATACTACCAAATTGTATCTCTAATAAAGGATAAAATGAAAAGGAATAAAGAAAGAAATAATAAAATTGTTACCAAATGGTATGTCTATTAAAGGATAATATGAAGAAAAAAAAATGAGAAAAGAATAAAAGAGAAAATAAAAATAAAGAATAAGAAAAGAACAAAAGTCTACACAGTTTACCAACAACAAAATCAATAGACATGCACAAAAATTATCACCAAGACTTGAGAAATTACTTTTTATATCGACTTTATCGATGAAAGTGTTAACAAAATTTTAAACCAATAAATTTTAGAGATCTAGTGGTAGAATAGTACCCATTCACGGTACTTAAAACCAGAGGAGAACCTAGGAATTGAAAATAGAGGAGGCACTACTGCTTTAAAGGAAAAAAAAATAAAAAATCACCCCTTAGCTGGGCTGAACTCACAATGACAGGAGTTGAAAATACAGAAAGCACCACTACTTTAAAGGGGAAAAAACAAAATTAAGCAGCCCCTTAGGTGGGCTCAAACTCGCAGTGACACAATAAAACTCCAGAACTTTAATAAGTTCGCCCAAATGAGTTATGATGTATAGAGTGCACAATAAAATTAAAAGTTATTGGGTGCACGTGTACCCTCACGCAACCAGATAAGTCAGTTTCTGCTTATAACCTGGATTCTATTTTTCAAATGATTCATTTTATAATTATGTAATTTTAAAAAATTGATGAATTAAAATTTTTTTCTTTTTTACAAAATTGACTAAATTCATTGGTTTTAATTTCTTCCCTCGCTAATTAACAAATGAACTTTGTCTATTTCTAATGAAACACTTGTATTCTTTTTTTTGTCAGTTGTCACTTGTAATTATATATGAAGAGTAAATGGCATAAACGGCCCATGACCTATTGTAGTAGGTCTAAAATAATCTTTTAACTATACATTTATCAGATTTAGTCCTTAAACTATCCCAAATGTTATCAAGTTTGGTCCCTTAACTATATAGTTACCAACTTTAGTCTTTTTTAAGTATTCAAAATTTAGTTACGTTCAGTCTCTGTCTATTTTTTATACAAATAACTTAGGTTTATATTAACGAAACTCACGACTTCATGAAATTAAATGTTTTAACCCATTTTTCAATTGTTACTCTCCCTGCTATTTTTTCAATCCATTTAAAATTAGGTGATATGTAACAAATATTGAATCAACAGAAATCTTGTCAAAATATTCTTAAAGATTTTTTTTTAAATTTTGATATGTTATATATAGCCATTATAAAGAAAAAATAATAATTTTATTAGGTACTAAAATATTGTAAAAAGAACAATAAAATAAGTAAAACATAGTAAATTTTGGGTTGGATTGAGTTTTGACTCATTCTATAATTCATTACCGGACTTGACTAAAGCAAATTTGAATTGGGTCTTAACCCGTTTGTTGTCTTTACCCATTAAAAGACTCTATTGGGACTCGCCTGTACAACCTTAATTATTTGTTGGTTTTATGATAAATATATTTTTCTATTAAAAATTTACATTTTATAAATACAATTTTTATTTATGAACATATTATAAGTTGAATTTATTTGCGTAATTATTATATTTTGATTTCTCTTAAAATGTCCACTTCACAACTAAATTGCATATTTTTTATTAAATAATTTATTACTCACTTAAAAATTATATTTTATCTATAATTAAAATGTAGACAACTTTAATAATAAATTTTCTTTTACTTTAATAAACTTAAAATGAAAGTTTTATTTTTAAGCTAAATAAGATGAAAGTTTTATTTTTAAACTAAATAACATGAAAGTTTTATTTTTAAGCATAAATAAGATGAAAATCTTATTTTTAAGCTAAATAAGATGAACATTTTATTTTTAAGCTAAATAAGATGAACATTTTATTTTTAAGCTAAATAAGATGAAAGTTTAATTTTTGAGTTAAATAAGATGAAAGATTAATTTTTAAAGCATACGGCACAATCATGGAAATGCACACACAAAAATATTTATGCTAAATAAGATGGAAAATTTATTTTTAAGAATGAATAACTAATGCTTACAAAGAAAATATAAAAAGAAAAATTTAAATAGCTAGGGTGAGGGTATTTTGTAAACAAACAACCTGTCCTAAAAAATTATACAATGAATATTAGTTTGAATATGACAAACCAAACAACCCAATAAAAACTAATCTAACATAACTTATCCTAGCATAACTTATCCCAGCATAACTAATCCCAGCATAACTAGTTTTCAAACGAAACAACCCCTAAAAGATATCTTTTAGCGGCTATAGTACATATGCCACAATATTTCAGCTTAAAGAATTAATTAGTGGCAAATGACTAATTGCAGCTAAATAATTGCCACAAAAAAACATGTTTTGTAGTAGTATGGTGGACCCATGATTTTCATTTAGGGGGTTCAAAAAATAAAAGTATAAACGCGTAAATAAGCCTTTAGAAATGGGAACCTTGAATTCTTTTAGGTTTAAAACCACACTTTTAGCACGTTTTTTAAAGTTAAAAAAAAACTGAAACAAAAAAAAGAAAAAGATAAAATGCTTACATAGGGATTCGAACCATTGACATACAACCTAATTTCAGGGGGACTTGCCACTACACCATCAGTTTCTCTTTGTTATTAAGGAAGTTTAAAATATATATATATATAGAAAATTTACCTTATATATACTGTGTAATTTTTTGCCGAGGGGGTTCATGAACCCATGTGGGTCCGCCCCTGGATTTAACAGTACTTTTCATCATATGTCATAAAAATCATTGACATTTTTCAACATATGACATAATATATTCGATATTTGTATAAAAATGTCACTGTTTTAGCCATATTTTCACTATATGTCGATCGAATCAATGACATTTTGCAATAAATGTCATAATATATTCGATATTTGTATTAAATGTCACTATTTTAGCAACACTTTTGCTAAAAGTCGCTAAAATAAATGACATTTTACAACAAATGTCACTATTTTAGTGACATTTTTTCTAAAAGTCACTATTTTAGTGACATTTTTTCTAAATGTCACTTAAATCAGTGACATTTTTTCTAAATGTCACTTAAATCAATGACATTTTGCAGTAAATATCATAATATATTCGACATTTATATTAAATGTCACTATTTAAGCAATATTTTTTCTAAATGTCACTAAAACCAATGACATTTTGTAATAAATGTCATATTATATTCGACATTTGTAGCAAATGTCATCATTTAAATGACATTTTCGCTAAATGTCGTTAAAAACAACGACATTTTTCAATAAATGTCATTATCATAGTGACATTTTAAACCAAATGTCATTATTTTTACGATATTTGATACTAAATGTCATTATTTTTACGACATTTGACATCAAATGTCATTGTTTTATGACATTTTATTCTTAAATATTGTGAAATTCTTTATTTTCCGACATTTGTTTCAAATATCACCAAATTAATGACGTCGTATGTACATTTTCTTGTAGTGATCAACTTTTATTCTAATGCTAGGAATTTGCCTCTTATCAAGTTGAACCAATCCCTAAGCTTGTCTTGGTAACTGGATGAATGAGTGGAACATGCTATTCTGCGAAGTAGTGGAAGCCACTTTTGCAGGAAAGTCAACCAATTGGTTTCCGACCCACTTTCACACTATGAATATATTTCAAGTAGACAATTTTGTATAATGTGTTTCAGTTTCAAGTTAGTGGAGCCTACATTGATCACCAAGTTTGCAATAACTAGTGAATCAAGTTCCTAAATAAAATTAGTGTATATTTGAAGACAACACCATTTCATTTCCAAGTCTACAGCCAAAGCTTCTGCTATATTACTGCAAATACAAGGTCCAACTAGGGAGAAAATCATGATCAAATCACCACTGCTATCCCTAATTATACCACCAAAACCAACTCTACCATTATCATGTTGATAGCTCCCATCAATATTGATCTTAATCATTCCTTCTTAAGTGTTTTGTCAAATAAGATGAATCCATTTTTAGTAGGTTTCAACCTTTCCATAATTTGACATAGAGTATGCCAATGGTCAATAATGCAATTTATGTTGTGGAAAGTCTTTGAAAGTATTGCTTTTATGTGCCAAATGATATGATATTCCATGTTGTTGTGCGAAATCTTCCTTTGATTTCCATATCTACAAGCACATCTTTGCTTCAAGATTTCCCAACATATGAAGATGGGAGTAATTTGAAGAAGTGTTTTGTGTACAACATTATTAGGATTTGTGCTCCATCAGTTCTTGAATATGCTGATTAGAGGTTGTTAGTATGTCATATTCCCATGGGGTTGGTAATTGCATTCCATATCTTTGTGGCTGCATCACTTTAAGAAAAGGCATGGTGCATTGTCTCATCATTTGTGGTCCTATAACAGAAACAACAATTGTAACCTGATTAATTCTCAGTCTATCAATCACATCATCGAAATGAAGTTTCTTTTAACAAAGATATTTTGAAAGGAACCTTTTATGCCAGATGTTACCAAGAAATAAGTCACTCTGCTTTGGGGGGTTTTAAAAACATGTCAGGCATAATTATTTGAAAACTGCCTCAGAAGGGTTCAATATAGGAAAGTTAGAAAAATTTTGATTTCCTCTAGAAATGGTGTTAATCAGTTGAATAATATTATTTGAAATGACATTACTAAAATTGTTAAATTCCAAGAGTCATTAGTAAAGAAGTGACTAACAAGAGTTCTATTAGACATATCTGGGCCTTGAACTAGATTAAGTAAGGCCCTTTTACCTATCCATTTGTCCCGCCAAGTGCTATAACTACCATCTTGAATCTTCCAAAGAATGTGAGGCGTGTGTGTGTTTGTTTTGAGTTTTTCAAAACTTTCTATATTTGATTCAAAAAGAATTTTTTCACAACTTGATTCCAATAGAAATTTTCCATAACTTGATTCCTGTTGAAACTTATCATAATTTGGTTCATAGGAAAATTTACCATAATCTTTGTTTCAAATATGGGTTTTCCATAATTTGTAGGGACACAATTTATGTACTTTTGATTTCTATAAATACCCACGCTCTTACAATGGTTGATTATCAACTTGTGGCATATCAAACTCAATTTTCGTCACTTTTTCCAAGCATAGCACACATGCGGTAGAAAATTTATAACTTCTTGTAGAAATGTCGAAACCATGATTCGTTTGGTTTTCTGGAAACTAGACTCACAGAGCTACAATATATTCGAAATTCAAAATCAAAATGCTTATCAATTGATGAAAATTAATTTTTGAAGTTTGCTTTGGAAATTAATTTTTGAAGTTTGCTATCAGATATGTCTTTATTTTTGCAGTCTCATCAAAACTTCTATATCTTGGTGTACAAGATTCCGAATGATGAGTGACTTGATTATATAGAAACTAGACATCAAATTCTACAATATATTTAAAAAATAAAGGTAAAACTCTTCATGGATTGACAAAAATAAAATTTTGAAGTTGGTCTCCAATTCAGTCATTATTATTTTGCAGATTTGTGTAGTCCTGCCAAATCTTGGTGCATCTTCGTTTGTAGTTGTGATGTTGATGACGAATCATACTTAGTGCAATATTTTAAAGATTTTGACTTTGGTGGAGACAAACCACACTTCGTGCATCTTCTTTTGTTACTGCGGCTTTGATGATGAACTACACTTGGTGCATTTTCTTTTGTAGTTGCGGTTTTAGTAACGAACCATACTTAGTGTATCTTCTTCTTTAATCGCAACTTTGATAACGAACCACACATGATACATCTTCTTTTGCAGTTGTGACTTTGACAATGAACAACATTTAGTACATCTTCTTTTGTAGTTGAGACTTTTATGATGAACCACACATGATGCATCTTCTTTTGTAGTTGCGACTTTGATGACGAACCACAGTTGGTGCATCTTCTTTTGCAATTGTAGCTTTAGCGACGAATCAAACTTAGTACATCTTCTTCTATAATTGCGGTTTTGATGACGAACCACACGTGGTGAATCTTCTTTTAGAGTTGAGGCTTTCATGACGAACCACATATGAAACATCTTTTTTGTAGTTGCAGCTTTGATGACGAACCACACTTGATGCATCTTCTTTTACAGTGGCTGCTTTAGCGACAAACCACACTTAGTGCATCTTTTCCTACAATTGAAGCTTTGGTGAGAACAACACTTGGTGTATCTTCCTCCAAACTGAAACTTGACGATGAATCACACTTTGTGTCTCTTCCTCCGTAGTTTTGGCTTTGGCGAGAAAGTGATTTTGGTGTAGTCTCTCCTAGTTTTGGAGAATAACTACTTGTCACATGATGAACTCCACAAATCATACTTCAAAATATGCCCCTATGACAACGATATAGGTTTGCTTATGGCTACACAATCCATCAAAATATTTGAAGTGATGATGTTTGATGAAGAGGTGATGCAAACTTAATAAAGACATCCAAGACGAGTTGACTAACCACTTCTACTTAGACTTCTTGTATATGATGATATGTTGGTTTTTTTCATTCTTTTCTTATGATTGTTGATGTGTAAAAACTCTTGAATTTTGAAGCAATAAAATATATTTACTTACACTTCAATGCAAATCATGTGAGCTTTTTTTTCTAATTTTTCTAAGCCATCTATTTAAAGGTTTTCAACCTATTAAAAAAAATTCGACCATAGAGATTTAAACATATGTGGTTCAAGAGTAAAACCTTTAAGATTTAACTAATTTTCATGTAAGTTTTGTGTCTTGAAGACTTGGCTCGAATTTGAGAAGCATCATGATTTAAAAATTTGGCTCGACTTTGAGGAGCTTCGAAATTTGATACTTAGATTGAATTTGATGAGTTTCATGACATGCATTTTAGACTCATGCATCGAGGAGCATTTTAACTAGAAGATTATGCTTGAATTTGATGAACTTTATGACATGCATTTTAAGCTTATCCGTTGACGAACATTTTGACTTGATAATTTTTCTCGAATTTGATGAGCTTTGAAACTTGAAGATTCTGCTAGAATTTTGATGAACTTTATGACATGCATTTTAGGCTCATGGGTCGAGGAGCATTTCGACTTGAAGATTCTGCTCGAATTTGAGAAACTTCATGACTTAAAAACTTAGCTCGAATTTAATGAGCTTCATAACATGCATTTTTGACTCGTGCGTCAAGGAGCATTTTGACTTGAATCTTTTGCTCAAATTTGATGAAACTTCATGACTTGAAGGCTTAGCTTGCATTTGACAAGCTTCACGACACGAAGATTTAACTAAAATTTGATGAGCTTTATGACATGAAGATTTAGATGGAATTGATGAGCTAGGAGAGTTTTGATTTGAAGACTTATGTCATGACCAACCACTTTGTAATTCAAATTCGACATAAAAATAAGTGAGAAGAATCTAGAGATATGGAGAGGTTAGTGGAAGACTCTAGAATTCCCTAGATCTTCCTTTAGACCCTCTAGAATGCCTTGGAATTCTCTAGACTAGTAGAGTGTTCTAGAAGAGGGACTAGATATTTTCTAAGAAAGCTTTAGAATTACCTAGAACTTGTAGAGAACTCTAGAACATGAACTAAAGTGTAAATAAGTAGGGACTTGTAAAGTAACTATTATTTACACTTAGGCCCTTAGGAGGTAGTATAAATAGAAGGGCCTCTCATTTGTAAGGCATCCAAGCTTGAAGTAACCAATCAAGCAAGTTGTAAGCATTCCACAAGCAATACAAAAACCTTATTCCAAAGCTTTCTAAGTCTTTCTTTTCATTCTCTTAGCGATCTTAGCATAAAGGGCTTACTTGAGCTTACAAGATCTTAAAAGATTAGTGAGTAAGTTGTCAAGTGCCGCATGGAGCTTTAGTAAGACTCTAAGTCCGTGACAACGTGGTATCATAGCCAGATTTTGCTACTAAGAGAATGGCCAACGAAGGAGACGTGAATGCCGCTAGCACCATCAATGTCAAGTTGGATGGTGGAAAGAAGATCCGCAAGGGAAAGAAGCACCAAAAGAGTAATGAGGAAATGTTTCTCGACCCCACACCAAGCGAGGCGCTAATATGTCACCCATTTTCGACCACCAAAGCAAATGACGATGAACTTGGCGAGGAGGCCATTGACGTCACCGCCGGAGAGGAGTGGATTGCAAGGGTTGAAACGGCGAGGCAAGCCGTGGAGATATTAGGCCGGCATTTAAACGTGGCCGATGAAAAGTTCAAGACTCTCGAGGACTTCATTCTTGAGGAGACCAACAACCTACGCAAGGATTTAGAGGTACGCCAGCATGCCGAGTTAGAGATGAAGAAGGCTATCACTTTCTTGGAGTGTCGGCTCATGGAGGCGTTAAGCACGATCGAGACCATGAAGGCCGAGATGAAAGCACTCAAGGAGGGCGTGGAAGTTGGAGGATAGTCGTCGTTCAACCGATATAGGAAGGCCAAGGTCGAGGCTCCCAAGACATATATGTTTAAAGGCATCTGTGACGCGCAAGAGGTAGAGAATTTCTTATGGCACTTGGAGAATTACTTCAAGTGTAACCGAGTGAAGAGCGACGAAAACAAGATCAACACCGTTGTGTTGTATCTTTTGGATATGGCCATGCTATGGTGGAGGAGTAAATAGTAGGAAATGGGAAAGGGACTTTGCACCATCAATACTTGGGAGCAATTCCGAGTGGAGTTCAAGAAGGCTTTCTTCCCCAACAATGTCATCTATGAGGCGAAGCACAAGTTTAGGGAGTTGAAGAAGACATACAGCATTCAGGCGTACGTGAAGGAGTTCACCACCCTCACACTTCAAATTCCTAACCTCACGGATAATGATATGTTGTTCCATTTCATGGATGGGCAACAAAATTGGGACAGGACAGAGTTGGAACGCCGACAAGTCAGGACCATCGATGAAGCCATCACGCAGGCCGAAGCCTTGACAGACTTCAGGCATGAGAAACCCGACAGAGCCAGAGGAGAGGAAGTGAGAGGTATCCATGACCATGGTATGGGAGATCGTGGAAAAGTCGAGGAGCAGCGGCCACATCCCAAGAATTATGATACCTATAAGTCTGATGGCAAGAAGTTTGGACGTCAAAGCAATGTTGAGAAAGAGACAGAGCCTACAAAGAGGAACGGTTGCTACATATGCGGTGGGCCGCACGGCTATGCAAGGTGCCCTGAAATGAAGAGCCTTGGTGCTATCCTGCGAGAGTGGAAGGAGAAGGATGCACAGGAGCAAAGACAAGGCGCAGAGACGACGCAGTTGGGCTTGATAGGACTATGCAGAGCTATCACCAAGCAACCAGGGAAGCAGAAAGAATATGGTGCGTAGTATATCAGCATCACGATTAACGGAAGACCGACTCGTGCTATGGTCGACACGGGTGCAGAGGCCAATCTCATGACCAAGATGGCAGCGACAAGGTTGGAGCCGAGTTACGGTCCAAGTAAAGCCCAACTTCAGACGGTCAATGCACCACCAACTCCCGTGTGTGGAGTCGCGCATGGAGTAAGCATCACTCTAGGAGAGTGGCAAGGTAAAACACACTTCATTATCGCTCATTTAGTTCTCTTTGACATAATTCTTGGGCAAGAGTTCTTCCAGTAGTGCCACACGGTAATTGATCCTTACCTCCAAAAACTCTTGGTCATGGAGCAAGGAGGATCATGCACGGTGCCCCTGGTTAAGGTACCAACAATGGAAGGACGAGTTCGACTGACGGCCATACATCTTGAGAACAACCCTAAGAAGAAGAAGATGGCGCTTATAGCCACCATTGGAAGTTTGAAAGAAAACAATGGTGCTAAAGGATCTTTTCCATCATGCACGAAGAATGTTCTAGAAGAGAACAATGTGGTGATGCCAAAGGAGCCGCCAAGGCGCTTGCCTCTTAAGAAGAAGGTAGATCATAAGACCGAGTTAGAAGAGATAAAGAAGCATCTGAGGAAGTTGCACAAGGGCATTGATCGAGTCAATGGACTATTGGTCGTGCATACGAGAAGACAAGACTCGGTTGTCTATGCAGCAGCGATGCGACGCGGTCGTCGCATCAATAGGTGGGGGAGAGTGTCATGACCCGCCACTTTGTAATTCAAATTCGGCATAAAAATAAGTGAGAAGAATCTAGAGTTATGGAGAGGTTAGTGGAAGACTCTAGAATTCCCTAGATCTTCCTTTAGAAGCCTCTAGAATGCCTTGGAATTCTCTAGACTAGTAGAGTGTTCTAGAAGAGGGACTAGATATTTTCTAAGAATTAGAATTACCTAGAACTTGTAGAGAACTCTAGAACATGGACTAAAGTGTAAATAAGTAGGGACTTGTAAAGTAACTATTATTTACACTTAGGCCCTTAGGAGGTAGTATAAATAGAAGGGCCTCTCATTTGTAAGGCATCCAAGCTTGAAGCAACCAATCAAGCAAGTTGTAAGCATTCCATAGGCAATACAAAAGCCTTTTTCCAAAGCTTTCTAAGTCTTTCTTTTCATTCTCTTAGCGATCTTAGCATAAAGGGCTTACTTGAGCTTACAAGATCTTAAAAGATTAGTGAGTAAATTGTCAAGTGCCGCATGGAGCTTTAGTAAGACTCTAAGTCCGTGACACTTAGCTCAAATTTGATGAGCTTCGGAGCTTGAATTTTATGAGTTTCATGACATGCATTATTTAGGGAGGGGCCCTAATATTTATTTATTATTTATTTAAAAAATAATAGTCAAATTTATTTTAGAGATGCAACAATTTAAATTATTTAGGAGTTCTTGATTATCAGAAACTATGCCACATTTTTCACCAACTTCTTTTAGATTTCTTCTTGGATATTATTGTCATCTAACTCAACTCTATTAGTGACTTGTTCATTTGAAGAACATCCCCTATATTTTTTATTAAAGATTTATTATTTGTTAAAAGTCTATCAAGTGCTCTTTTTGGGATATATTTAATTCTTCAATTTTTTTCTTTTTCTCTTTTTTGTAAGATCGAAATCATATTTTTTAGTTGACATATTTAAAGTGAATAAATTTTAATAATAACTAAAACAAAAATATATATATACTTATAAACTAAGAATACCAAAAATTACAATGTTTCAAGAAAAACTATAAATGGAAAGTTAGAATAACAAAATCTGGCTCAATAATGTGACTATAAGTTGTTCAAAATAGTGTTGTGTTCCTTTAACATAATGATTGTTGCACTTCTTGAAAATATGAAGAAGACACCAAAAAACAATTTTGTTCTTTTGTAACTTGTAAGCAATAGTAACTCAATAAATTTTTTAGGGGAGAGCTCAATATTAACGATAAAAATAATAAAATAGAGAATAAAAAGATGAATATATGGTAAATAATAAAGTTATTAGTAAATAAAGGGATAAGACATAAGTACTCCCCTAGACTATGACCGAAATCCCAAAGACACACATAAACTTAACTAAGATCCTATTACCCCCATGAACTTATTTTTTTTCGTATTTTTGTACACCTTTTGTGTTGATGTGGCACCTTCAACCACCCAAGTTGGTTGTGTTTGTACACACTCGCCCTTTATGTGTGTAAATATATATTTTTTATTCTTTTAATTAAAAAATAATTATTAAATTTTTTATTTTTTTAAATTTTTTTTTTATCTTGTATTTAAATTAAGTTAATACACATTTTTTACCTTGTATCAAAACTTTATTTTTTACTTACATTCATTGTTATTTCTCTTTTATTTTCTTTGTCTTTCGTTTTGATTTGATTTCAAATGTCTTGTATTTAAAATAATTTAATTTTGAACATATATCAAAATAAGTGAAGAAAATAAAATAAAACATAAAAATATTAAAACATTAAAATTAAAGGACACTTTTAAATTGTTTTTATAAAAAAAAATACACATAATTTATTAAGAATAATTAAAAGTGAAAAGATAATAAATTAATTAAATAAAGTTTCAAGTGAAGAGAAATTAAAATAAATATTTTACAAAGAAAGAAACAAATATAATTTAATATATATAAGTTTTATTATCAATAAATATGTGTACTGACTAATTATAAAGTTACCAATAAAAAAATGACATGTGTCCAATTTGTTCACTCATCACTTGCCTTCAAGAGACTGTGCAGACTCTCTATGACATGTCAGCGTTTGGGGTGTATTTGTCACGGCCCAAGGGTACCCCCTAGATGTAACAAGGCACATAGAACCCCTAAAGGCACCATGTAAGCCACTTACCATATCATAACATAAAGCATTAGAACAATAAGAGTAAAAACACATTTAAGTCCAAAAATCTTTATAAAGGAAAGCGGAAGTCTAGACTTGTCTCAAATTAACCATCTATTACAATACATGGTCAAAATAGGGTCACAACCCAAAACAACATAATCCGAAAGTGAAAATACAAGAATGAAACTACAATGATAGTATCTCGTCCTTGAATCATGAGGACTCACCTCGAGCAAGGAGAAATGAATAAATTCAAGCTCTAGCCATAATGGGGGCCACCTTAAGAACCGAACCCTACACTTGGGAAAAATGTAGGAAAATATGGGTTAGTATAAAAATATACTAAGTATGATAGTCATGCACAAAATCATGAAAACATGCTAAAAGGGACATTTTAGCTGAATGCATGCTATTTACTAGTTTAAAGCATCATTTTGAAGATAATGGAAAAGCATACGTCATAAGCATAATCAACTCATAGATCACCATAACATAATAGGAACATACCATAAATACCCTAAAAGCATACTTGTGCAATGCATGAATAAGATCCCATGATCCCACCCATAGTAAGTAAAGCTTTTTGAGTAACTATAGTTCATATCTCATATTCTAGTTCATACTATCATAAAGGGAGATTAGCCTTAACCGACATAGACCATGTGAGATTACCATGAAATCTAGTGTCTATCCTACATCGAAAAGGGGTTGTCCTACTTGCCTAAGATAGAACCATACTCTTAGCTTAGGTGGATCCACTAGCTAAAGACCTATGGGCACATAGTTATGGGATAAGGAGATTGCTACTAGAAGCCCGGACTCTACTAAGGTATAAGGTTTCCATCTCATGAGATACATACTTTGGGAACCCGGACTCAACTATGGTAGAAGGAACCCATTTGGAAAGCCGAACTCAACTATGGTAAAAGCTTTCATTGGAAAGCCGGACTCAACTATCGTATAAGCTTCCATCTCATGTTCATATCCACTCGGTGCTAAGCATTAAATCTCATATATTATATATTAAGTCTTGACTTAAGTTCATATTCATGGAAGAATGTCGTGACACTCAATCCAACATAATTCATACTATAACTCATAGATTCAATAGGTGAAAATAACCTTTCAACCCTAGAATCATCATATTGTGAGAACACCTTTCACATCATATCATATTCATACATAAGTGTGTACATGAGGATAATCATCCAACAATACAACAACTAGATCATAATCATAGTCACTTTACTCTCAAAGTGTTATAGTCACTTTACTCTCAAAGTGTTCTAAAAACATATTTTTACCTCATAATCATACACAATTCTCATACTTTGCCCTTCCAGGACCATATATCATATTCAATATGGACAAATTCAATAGCTGCTCCTAGCCCGATTCCAAGACCTGGACCTCTTTCAGGTTTGAAAGCAGCCCTTACTCCATCAACAACTCAATCGATGGGACTTGCTTTCCTTCCTAAAGGAAGTTAGCCGGAGTCGGTAGAAATGACTGTCTGAAGATAGAGAGAGATCACCTCCATTCTACGAATAGTAACATGGTAACACATATAGAATTATTACATTAGATATGGATAATAACAAGATTCAATTACTACAATTACTATAAGCATAATCTCATAATACAATTCTTTCTACAATTCACCCACATCACAAGGTCATAAATTGGGAATATGGGGATTTCATGGATTCTTGGGAGATTTAATCATAAAAATACAATAAATCATCAATTCAATCATAATGTAAAGTAATTAAACCAATAGAATCGTTTTTTAAAGGAATTCATGACTTGGAGTAAAACCTTAGCTTTTGCAGAATTTTTATCTTCGAAATTGGGGCTTTGAAGGAACTCCATGGATGAAAATTATTCATGGATGAAGGACTACCATACATTAGCTTTGAAATCCAAGGAAATTGAGTAGAAAATCTTGCTCCTTCAAACCCTAGCTTCACCTTCCTTTTTCTTCTTCTTTGGAGTTCTAGAGAGAGTTTTGGGGAAAAGTTGGTTTTGATTTGGGATTTTGGAATTATGAGGAAGATGACTTGATTTGGGGGTCTTAAATCATTATATAGTTAGTATAATTTAATGTAAAATGACTTCACTGTGTATTAAATAAAAATGGAAAACCCCAAAGTACCCCTTAACTAACTCACAAAACGGTTTCAGGTCACCACCTACGACCCCCTCATAGACGGATCGTGGTTGGAACCACGATCCGTGCTTGTGAAGTGTGGGTCAAGGTTCTGAGACCTTATGTTGAAGGCTCGATCTATGTCCCCTCACCCACTAGGCGTGGGGGGTGGGACCTATGGGGCGTGAGTGTGCCCTCGTGGGTCATTGCCCATGTAACTTTTTGGTGCATTCCTCAAGGACCCATGGTTGGTCCTTGGGGTTTGAACCTTTATGTTCTAACACGAAAACATTTATTTTAAGGTACGTGAAGGTACATTTCAAGGCTCTAACCCTAACGTCAAGCTCTAATTTAGCCTACTAGTTTCTGGAGTGTTACAATATTTATTCCATTTTAAATTAGTTTAGGGGGGGTAATAGGACTCAAGTTAAGTTTAGGTATGTCTTTGGGATTCCGGTCATAGTCTAGGGGATACTTATGCATTATCCCGTAAATAAATAAGGAAGTATAATCTCATTTTCCCACATAAGGAAATAATTCCCAAAATTTATTTCTTTCCCTTAGTAAAGTGGAAATTAACCATTTGAATAATTACTTCTTACCCGTTTTATTTTAAAGAAATTTAGAAGTAAATCATATTTTATTTTTAAATATATATATGTATAAATACTCTTTCTTTAAAAAAAAATAATGGGGTCCCCAAAAATATGAGGCCTAAGTGATGGCTTTAGTGGCCTAGGGGTTAAGACTATCATGTGTCCTCATCCTCAATGTCAATTACATTTTCTTCATAAGGTTCAATGTTGGACAACTCTTGATCTCCATTTGAAGTGATACTCAGTTGCATGTCATGAACACGAGTTGCTAATTCTTCAAACATTTTAGGTTTTATGCCTTGCAATAAGTAACGAAGATCCAATGCATACCTTTGATGTATATTTTGATCCCAGAAGTTTCACTAAGGTGATCTTTGCAGTTAAGACTCAAGCTCCTCCAACGATTTATGAAGTCAATGGCTTGCTCATCATTCGGCGTTTGCAATCTCTATCATGAAAACAACACGCCTTGTGCTATAAAAATGCTTGAGGAATTGTTGCTTCATCTGCTCCCAGTTATCGATGGAACCAGATTCAAGTTTTGTGTACCATTCGAAAGTAATTCCTGTCAGAGATCTAACAAACTGCATAACAAGATACACTAGATGTTCCAACATTATTACAAGTTTCGACAAAGTGTGTTATATGTTGTTTTAGATTTTCATTGTCGTCGAATTATTGCAACTTAGGAGGTTGATGATCAACATTTATCTTTAGGTTATCAATTCTTTGAGAATATGACTTTACATATGTGATAAGAGACTTGGATGTGGACTCAAATTTATCTTTAATAGCATCTTTGATGAAGTCCTTTAATTAGCTAACGGGAATCTGACTTTCGCCGGACACATGAAACTCTTTGATGATTGTTTCTTGTTTTGCGAAGGACCTTCTTTTCTCTTGCGTTTCATGAAGCTTTGCACATAATTGAGTGGGTTCTCTTACATCCATGGTCTCCATTAAGTTTGTCAACTTGGTAATTTGAACGTCTTGACCTTTGATGTACTTTGATAGGCCTTCAATTGCTTTCGTCCAAATTACAAGTTGTTATTCTATGGTGGAAGTTTCGATCACCATCGCTTGCATCACCATAGTAGATAATGGAGAATAACATCGATTTGCGGGAGACTTCACACCTTTTGGAGACGAACCAAAGCCAATAACAGATTCAGACGGCACTCGTGAAGCTTGTTGTCCTAGAAATTTGGATTGATTTCTTGTGACAAGTCTCATTCTTACAGCAGTAACATCAATGATGTTTTCCACAGCAACACCGAATTTGGATCCATTAATTTTTGCGGATGCAAATGCAGATACATATGCAGATAAAGATTTCGAGTTGACATTCTTGGAAGTCATCTCAGTGATCTTGAACTTTGATTTTGGAAAAGAATAGATGTGAGGTAAAAATTGTCTCACTGGGCATGCCAATTTGTGTGTGTCTAAAGTATCGTCCCTGAAATACAGCAAACAAGAAAGAAAAATAGTAAGCAAACAAGAGCATATGAATTTGAATTTATGTGAAGGTTACAATCATCATGAAATCTTTAAGAAAAGTTATGTAATCTCCTTATTCTTCTCTTCATGACTGCTCTTGATTTGATGGAATATTTGCGGCTCAACACTTGGAGTGAAGATTTTTTTTTCATGCGGAAGACGTGTAGATCACCACTGAAGAGCAATTCTCTATGTATTTCTGTGTGTTCTTGTTTTTCTTCTTCTCCCTTTTGGTCTTATGAAGACCCCATTATATAGTTGTGAGCTAGGATTTTGAGGGTATTTCGGTCTTCAAATAATTTTAGAGGACCTTGGGCTTGAACAACATGAGTTGGGCTCGTATTGTCAACTCAATGAACTGACCCAAATGTAATTTAGATTTTATTTAAGTCGTATATTTTGACTTAAATATTAATCTGACTTTATTAACCAGTAACTTGACTTGGTCAATATTTTATAAATTTTTGTGATAATCCAAAATTTAATATGAATTTATCAATAAAATTTCACTGTCTGCAATTTATATATACTAATATGTTACATTTTAAAACAGTAAATTTTCAAGACATTGTGATTTGTCTATTATTGAAGAAAATATTGCAAATAGTAATAATTCTTTGATGGAAATGGAATGCAATACTCTTGTTGATTCATCTTTTTATGGCCTTATCCTAGGTGAGGTTGAATTATATATATATATATATTACTATTTTTTATTAAAAAAATAATTCACGAGTATTATTTGTTATATATGGATGCAGGAGAGTTTGAGAACGAAATGAGGGGTGAATTTGGATTAATAAAAAATACAGGGAAGGAACAATTGTTTTTATATGATGATAAGATTAATGAAGATGAGATGATAATGGATGATGAGTAAATTATTGTAACGAAAATTAGAGAGGAGATTAATAGTTTAAGTATGTTGTCGCGAGATACAATTTCAAAGTAATTTTCTATGTCAATTACTTGAGCAGCAAAGGAGCTTCATATTTGGTTGACACTTTTGAAGAAAACATGTAGGGATTTAAGAATTACAAGGTGGCTTCATAGGAAGTTGATCAGTTTTCAAACACTCATTAACAAGTTAAGGTTAATCACTGTCTTTACACAACTTAATTAGCTTATTTCAATTAATTATTGTTCTTTTCATGTAGTATTAATATAATTATGCTGACTGATATGATGGTGTATGTTGACACCCAATTTTCGCTTTCCACAATATAGATTAATCATTGAGCTTCTTTAATAGCAAACGATTTGAAATAATTGATTTTATAAAATTCGCAATGTTTTTCAAGTTATTTTTAAAATAATTTTGCCTCATTTTCTAATTTATATATATATATATATATATATATATATAAAATCTTAAAAGCATGAACTCCCAAACTTGAATGTTGACTTACTATAATACCCCCAATTAAAAATACTCAATTTATTTTAGGAAAAATGCATAAGTACCCCTCCAGCCTATGCCCAAAATCCCTGAGACACACCTAACCTTTACTAAGGTCCTATTACCC
>JAJOOR010029792.1:0-16895 GCA_036250505.1 Solanum acaule | reverse complement strand
TGATTCATTAAGAGAATTCTCAACTTTCTTAATCTGACTGTCGATTGCAATAAAAAATTCATGGTGTCTATCTCTTGCATCATCAGCAGATTTACTATTGTAGCTCGATCTAACTGCCCGGTCAAATTCCTCCAGCTGCATTACAACGCCATCCAACATATTAACTCAGCTCTAACCCTTTATGCACATACACCAATAACATCCCATACACAAGATAGATGCAGAATAAAATCATTTCTTGGCTTTATTTCTTTTAGGGGGTTATGGATTAAATTTCCTACCTGCCATTTAGCAGTGCCAAGGGTAGTTCTAAGGTCCCTGCGAAGCGCATCACAATTCCAACTACCAGAAGTATCCTTCAACGCATGAATCCACGTCCTATAAGTTGATTCCATTCTTGAAAATGAAAACAAAAGTATGTCAATAAAGAAAGCAAAACCCCCCACATACCAAAACAAATAAAGCCTCAATCTTTCTTCTTCTTTTTTATAAATAGATATCAGATAACTCTGTCCACCAAGGTTAGAACAGACGGGAAGAAATCACCTAGTATTTTTTTGTCTCTGCTGGGATTTGAACCAGAGACATCATGGTTCTCAACCCACCTCATCGACCACTAGGCAACACCCTTGGGTTCTAATAAAGCTTCAATCTTTACATCACTAATCGTCAAAAAATGACAGATAAAACTAAAAAAATCCAATTTAAATGACAATTCTAGCAAAATCAATCCAAACCCACCAAACAAATAAGAAAAAAATTGTAATTAAAAAGCAAACAACAGATTACCTATCGGCAGATTCTTGAACCTCTTCTGCAGCTGAAAAGAACGGATCTTTCTCCCACCTATCAAAATGCGACGCCATATCTTCCAAGTTTTACTTTCTCCTTCTATTTATCACCAAAAAATGAGCAAAAATACCCAAAAATAACTCTTCCCAGGTCAAAAAACCATCGAAAAATGAATGAATCCAAATGAATTTTCGATTTGAGATCAAACCCAGATTCAATAAATCCTCTCTCGTTTGTTTTTTGCAGGTACTTCACCAACAAAACGGACAAAGAAAAACTGTTGGTGAGAACATACAGGTAAAAAGTAATTGTCAAAACAGAGGATTATTTAAAGCTGTTTTGTGGCGCATGCCCGTAAAGAAGGCTTGGGAGAGTTTCCAGGAGAGAGAGAAGAGACACGGCGCCGTATGGAGAAAACAATTGTGCGAATCAATGACAATGAGGTCCGAGTTGGTTTGACTTGCTCTGTCGATAGCCGACGGATCTATCTATCTGTATGTCGTTTTTATTAAAAATAAAAATAAATTAATTTACGATAATTTATTCAAGAAAATATTCAATAAAAATATAATAATAAATTTAATAATTTCCTTAAGAGATGTAAAATCTAAAATAAAAATGGAATAAGTATTTAAGAATGTTGTACTGGCACCTTGTGGCTGTGGTTGGCTGGTTGCTACTCCGTGAAAATCAGCTGACTATGAAATCCATTAGGACAACAATGATACAACTGGAAAATCTCCAGAATTATTGATGAGTTTTCATATCTTAATTATTAAATATTCACAGAGTTTTGAACAATCATGAATTTATATGCTTTTTATTTTGAGCTTAGTTAGCATATGTGATCTTTAATTTGGGAGGTATATAATTAGACACTTAAATCTATATAAAATTGAATGACTCGACTGTTGTGAACTAAGCTGACTCGGTAAGGGCCTATGGGCTATTAAATACTTTTAATTGGGGATCCAGGCCCAATTAGTATCTCTATTAAAAAGGACTAGTAGTTAGAAGAAGGGGAGGCAAAAATATGTGAAGCGTTGGCTTTCTGATCCTCTCATCTCCCTTCTATGGTCTAGTATCTCATCCCCTTCTAGTTACCTTCTTCTATGTTAAGCTACCCGTAATTAGTGTGTTATTACTTTGTTGTGTGTATTATCCGTTGTAATTTGTATTCAGAGATAACTATAAATATCAGTGTTTGTATTGGAAATCGGGTTTGTTACATTCGACATATGTGTTTTGTCATCTGTGTGACAATCTATATCATATGTGGTACGTCTTGCATGTATTATATCATGTAATACGCACGTGTCTACATGTTCAATTTTATAAAATTTAAAGTGTCTAATTATGCACACTCAAAATTGGAGAACACATATATCAATTAAAACCAACTAAAAAAGCACGTTTAAGTATTGTGCCTAAATATATTAAAATACACTTTTGAAAAATAAGATATGAATATCACATTTTCCTTCAAAGTGATCCAACTTCCAAGTGGGCAATAAATAGGGAATTTTCTTTTTAGCGAAAAAGTTAAAATTCCGCTAAATTATTATTATTTTGTAAATTTTATATCTAAATTATTGAATACTCGAATAATCTTTATGAACTATCATAAACTCATTTAGCCACATATTTGATCGAGACAAGAGAGATACTCATAGTGCCAACTAAATTAGTTAGTTCTCTTTGGTTAATCAACTTTAAACAACTTTGACATTTATTGCTGTAACATTCCAAAATTATTAAAAAAAATAGTAGTTTTGATTTTTCTTATTTTATGAGTCAGTTTTGGCTACCTGTTAATTACTCATTTGGGACCCTCACGCCACGTGTTTTAGAGAAAGAAGAAATATTATCAACCGTTACGCTACTTACGTAAACATATAATATAATGTTAAGTTTGTAAAATTACTTCATATTTGAGAATGTACCATCTTAATAAAATTCTTAAAACATATTTTTATTAAATAATAAATTAAATATATTAATCAAATATTATAAGGAACAAAGGGAAGATGCTTGCAACCTTGTCAAATGAGGTCATTCTGTCATCCTAAAACTATCCTCACTTTTTTTCTTCTTTTATGGTATAAAAAAAACTTTTTGAGTTCTGAAAATCAACAAATAGACAAACAAGACACATCTTTCACATTTTGAAATAAAAGAGTCATTAACAATATAAGTTGTGATGAAATAATTAATATTTATACATTTTTAATTAAGGATCTCTAATTCAACTCTTTGAATAAATATTTTTTGTTTGAAGTGTCACTTTTTAAAAATAAATATGACAATACACGAATCTAATTTAATTAAGCTCCAATTACGTGTACCAGACACACGGATAGAAAGAAAGGAGGGGAGGACATCTAAAGCAAACAAGATTAGCAATAACTTTGGTTAAAAGATTTATGGGGTCCTCCATTTTCTTTGAATGTGTCAATTTGTTTCTTAGAATTTCTTTTTCTAACTAATCTTATCTGCAACATTGTCTCACGTGGCTTTATTCAATCACCTCTTGACAGCTTTAGTTGACTTGACAGAGTAGAGTGTGCTCCATTGGATTTCCTAACTTCTTTACTATCACTAACCGGAATGTATGTATGTAACCTTAAAGTTTTGGGAGCAAAATTAAATGGCTCTAATCAATAGCGGAGATAATTTTTTTATTGAGGGGTTCAAAAAATAAGTAAGCACTAAAACATAGAAGTAGCAGCACCAAGTTAAAATAATCTTGAATTCAATATACCACTGAACCAAGCCTTTAGCATATGATGAGGGAGTTCATTATTAATTATATACTCGTAAATCAATAAATCGATCCTATATATATACTATATAGTGTAATTTTCTGAGAAGGGGGTTTGGATGAACCCCTAAGTTCTATGTATAGGCTCAATAATAATACAATATTGGAGGTTATATTGTTATTTTAAGTCATTATTATTTGTTATTTTCATTGTGATTGTTATTGCTATCTCTCCATCATTTTTTGTCATTATCATTATCGCGATTCAAACTCAGGCAAAGCAACACCAAAAGTGCCTTAAGCACCCATCATGAGGCAAGAGGCGTTAGACCAATCAGACCATTTGTTTATTGGGTGCTTTGTATTAATTTTATACAAATACCTCTTAATTTCTATATATGTGTATATATATATTCCAAGGTTAATGGGTGCTCAACCACTTGAAGGAGTCTATGTGGGTTTGCCCCCAGTGACTCTACCATTATAATTAGCATTACTTTTAATACAATCGTCAACCATCACTTGTTCTTTACTCACCATTACAGTGATCATCATCAACTACTAAAATCAGTCAGTTATTACAACACCAACTATTCGCCACCACAACTATCATCATCACTAATTACTAGCATCAACTAACACAACCACTGTAAAACATCTCCAATATCATCACTATTGAATATAAAATAGTTGTTGTCAAATAATGATTTTATTATATTAAAGTTTTTTTTTCTTAATATTTAACTACTTTTTATTTGAACTCTATATTCATTAAATTTATATAAATAAATAATTATACATAATCAAATGCTGAAAAATAAATAGTTTTAGTTATTCATATTTCAAATTTAGAGACATAATCTTAATCACTCAACTCATGCATTTACTATATATTTAGCTGTCTTTATTAGGAGTCCGGAGCCAAAAGGACAAAAAAAATTGAGTGAAATTTCCAAAAGAACAAAAAATAAGATTTAAACCAAAAGGGTAATTTATATTTACATTCTATAAATTTTATTCACCTAATCCTAATAAACTCCATAAAATATAATAGAGTGGCAAATTAACTGTTAAAACAATTATTTAAAACATAATACGAAACTTACAATTATTTAAAACACAATATGAAAATTTAGGGCAGCCAAGAGCCCAAGAATATTCTCGGAATGGTCATTGTCTAATTGGTTCGCTGGCGTTGCAACAACTTAAAGGTGTGATTAATATGACAATTAGGGGTGTACAAGCCAAATCGTATAGTCAAATTGAGCCGACGAACCAAATCAAGCCGGAAAAAAAATGATTTGTGGTTTGGTTTGATAATATATATCTATAATATTTTTTTATTATATTTATAGATAAAAAATATTATTTATAATCTACTTTGTTAATATATTTTTAGTTAGTTTATCGTTTTCAATGTTTAGATATATTATTTAAAATTTGGGCTTGTAAATATTTTATTTTGCATTAAGATCGGAAGTTACAATTATTTTGTTATAGTTTTTCAAATTCGAAGTTAACAATTTACTTTGTAAATATTTTGTTTTGTATTCAGTTTGACTGTAGCCTTTAATCTTATTAATTTAACATAATGAGCGTTGATATTTCAATAAAAAAAATTGTACTCGTGTGAATTTTACCTTCTTTTCGAAGATTTCTATTCATTTAACATTTTTAAAGTTTAGCTTATACAGGTAAGTGAAAATATATTTGATCTCTTTTTCAAACACTGTATAGTTGTAAATAATAAAAAAAATTGAAAAATAAAAAAAATCCTAAAGAACCAACTAAAGTCGAAACTGAAAACCCGACTTTATGTGGTTTGATTTGGTTTTTAGATTTAATAAACCGACATAATTGATTTATGTTTTTTTTTATGAAAAACCAAATCAAACCAAACCGACCTATATACACCCCTAATGACAACTATGTGATTATTTTTGCAAGATCAGTGAACTACTTCTCAAAGTGACTAATCTTTTTTTGGTAAGGAGTAAGGCGCAGGGTGCCATGCCCTTTACAAGGCGCAAGGCTACTGCGATTTACAAGTACCCCGTTGTCTTGCGCCTTGTAAGGCGCATGGGGACCCACACCTTATTCCAAAAAAAATCACAGCATCCACCTATCATCTAAATGTTACTCTTTTGGTTTAAACCTTATTTTTTATTATTCTTTTTAAAATTTCACTCAATTTATTTTGCCCTTTTGGCTGCGGACTCTCTTTATCGGTATATCTTAATGAAAGTAAATGATGCACGAGGAAAAGGACCAAACTTATTATTTTCATTCCAAATTAAGGATCAAATGTACAGTCAGATGTACAATTGACGGACGAAATCATAATTTATCTATACCTCGAGGACCAAAAGGGCAATCTGTCCTAAAACCCTCAGTCACTTCAAAGTCCAAAAGCAGAAAATCACCGCAACTATTAGCACAGTTTTTGCTCTGCTAAGAAATGGCCGACGGCGAAGCACTCTGTGAAGCAGCTGGGAATGGTGAAATCAGCAGTATTAAATCTCTGATTGATTCCGGCGCGGATGTTACCTACTTTGACAAAGACGGACTTACTCCGCTGATGCACGCCGCCAAGCACGGCCATGCCGAGGTCGTAAAGGCTCTCCTTGATGCTGGTGCCCCATGGAATGCCCTGTCCCCTTCCAATGTCTCCGCCGGCGATTTCGCCATGGACGCCGGTCATCAAGAGGCCTTTGACGTTCTTCTTAATACCGGTGCTTACTTTTAATCTTCGCATCCTCTTTCTTATGAGTTAGCTATTGACAATTGAATACATTATACGCTTCATTTTATTTTTTTGTTATAAATTTCTTCAAATGGTTGATGCTTGACGTTATATAACAAAACTGAAATCCATACGATCTATTAAAATACTACACAATACATATACATATATAATGCGATCATTTTGAAACTACATGCTACAACCTTCCAAACAGAGTGTAGTTCTATAAGACTTGTGTTTGGTTTGAGGTATAAGGAAATATATTCCTAGCGTAACTGCTGTATTACTAATGCAAAGTCTAGTTTTCTGATAATACAACTGCGAATTAATAATATAACTCTGCGTTACTTATACAATGTCTGACTTTCTATATGAAACTCCACATAAGTAATAGCAGCATAACTTTTGAGAAAAATTATGTATTATTCCAGTTACGATGTGGAATAATAATATGTGCATCTGAAGAAGTAGCTGGATAAGATGTCTAACATCGCAAAGATACTGTTAATGTAAGAGGACTTGTTTTGGTATCACATTTCCTGCATAATAATCCCCGTGTTGTCATCCAATGCATGATAATTCATGTACTAATACGGAACGAAACAACCTGTTAGTCTATCTTATTTCGCTGTAAAATTCCTCTCGTTTTAAGCATAGGGAAAATATGTACTCTCTTCATGCCATTTTATATGATGACATAATTTAAGATATTAGTTGACGTCTATATAGTTAACTAATTGTTGAAAAATTGATTGATGAAGAATGTTATCAGTGGAATGGTGTTAAACATATTGGAACATCACAAATGGAAAAGTGTGATATAACTTGGGACAGAAGGACTGATTCGTATATCATGCAGAAAATAACAATTAAAAGTAAATTGTTATTTTTCTTTAATTTTTTAATTATGTTATTGTAATTATTGTTCGTCTTGTTCCCCAATATGCCTGAGAGTCAACATTATATTAAAATTTGAAATTTTGCAGAGTAAAAAACTAGTATCAGAAAAGGCAACTGAAGCCGTTAATCTTCTTTATACAGTGTGTAGTTCAACTAAAAGTTTGTGGTTGTTTAGCTTAATATTACTGATCAAACATGTTTATTATTCAATATATAGCAATCCAGGCAGAATTAATCCTTGGAACAATTGCAAGGAAGGACGATGCTAAGGGGAACTCAGATGGGGACTATTTAGATGATAGAGTTACTTTTAGTGAAGATAAAATTATGGACTCTGATAGTAAGGCTATTATGATGGCTTGGGAGAAGCCATTGATGGAAGCTCATGCGAAAGCTGTCTGCTCAAATGGTGGTCACATACTGAACATTGGATTTGGGATGGGCCTTGTAGATACCGCCATACAACAATATGCTCCTTTATCACACACTATTATTGAAGCTCATCCAGAGGTCTATGATCGTATGATGCGCGCAGGTTGGGGTGAGAAGGAGAATGTGAAAATCATATTTGGTCGGTGGCAAGATGTCATTTCTAAACTTGAAACCTATGATGGTAAACTTCCACTTCTTCCCTTTCTATTTCCAAAAGAAAAAAAAAACCCTTTATGCTGGTAATACACTTCTGATTTTTGGTGTCTTGTTAGTGCATTGCTTGTTTTAATCATGAGATTCTTCCCTATACATTTTCACTTCTGGTAAGTTTAGAAAACACTCTCTCTCATCATGCCTATGAACTATGAAGGACAATAGAATATACTACTTCAAGGTTTCAGTGCACTTAGTTTAGCGATGAAAACTTGAAAACATATCAGTTTCAAGTAGAAGTTCCTCTTTTTCTCCCTTCAGTTTACTGCTCAATATCCCAAGTCGATAGTTGGTGCATGATTCTTGTTGTCATCAATATTATGATCTTACATTATTCTGAAGTTTGTACTGGTGGTTGTTAATACATTTTCTTCAAAAAATGTATGCACTTTGCACGATTTTTTGTTTTATTGTATGTGTACAGGCACTGCTGTAACATAAAATTCATTTCTCTATAAAAAACTGTGTAGGAGGTGTTTTTTAATCTCCACGAGGGAGCAATTTTCTTTTGAGCTACTAGCTATTGATTTCATATGCTGATTCTTGCTGTTCCAATGACATAAATGCCTCACAAAACAACATACAATGCTTTTATTACTCCGCTTGCTAGCAAAAGCAATAACACAAATAATAAGAGGCATGAGTGTCAAGTTGGCCTACTTCTATAACTTGATGAAGCAAAAGTTTTACTTATCTAACGTTGTAATAATTGAACATGTCAGCTAATTATTTAAGCTCAGTTCTCTTTTGTTAGATTAAAGTTTAGATTCTATCTGTTGTCTTCTTTTTTCATCTTTGTGATTTTCTCTTAATGTGTATCTACTCTGTTCTGCAGGCATATTTTTTGATACTTATGGGGAATATTATGAAGATATGCGGGAATTTCATCAACATCTTCCTAGGTTATTGAAGCCAGGTGGTATATATTCATTTTTTAATGGTCTATGTGGAGGTAACCCCTTCTTTCATATCGTATACTGTCAGCTAGTCTCTCTAGAACTTGAGAGCTTGGGATATTCTACGCAGCTGATACCATTACCAGTGAAGGATTGTTTAGGTGAATCTGTGTGGGAGGGTGTTAAACAGAAGTACTGGCAGTTAGATACATATTACCTTCCTGTTTGTCAATCTATGAGCGAATCAGAATGATATTATTGGAGCACTGATTATGTGGCACCAGATGAAAAAGCCTCCTAGGATCCTCTTCGTTTCTTGTTGTGTATTCATTTTGTAACGAGTTTGGTAGTATTTTCACCATCTTCGATTTTGAGATATTATTATGCTGGCATTCTGCTTATATTTTTTTAGGAATTGGGATGTTTTGTGTGGATCAATGCATAGATGCTATTACAACACCAACATACCCAGTGTAGTCCCATAAATGCATAAATGCTATTGCCAAGAAAAAAAACCCAAAGAAAAGAGAGGGAGTGTAGGTGTTTTGACATTTGGCGTTTTATTTACTATTTTTGAAGCTAACTACTCTCTTCAATTATTAAGTACATGAAACTTTTTACTTTACAAATCCATTAAAAACCTCTTTGTCCTTCCTAGAACCCAAATTGCTCCTTCCACCCACCACAATAAAAAGGGTGGGGGCAGGGGTTCTGAACCCTCTATAATTTGAACAAAATCATTCTGTTAATGTATAAGAACATGCAAAGTCGAAATTACATAATAGGAGCGTGGAGCTAGAATATTTCATGCTCGAAATAACAAGTTGCAAAACGCCTGAGAGCATCCACTTGAAGCTCTGAATGCCTAACAGCAGCAACAACTCGAAAGCTGATTTTGAGAAAATTAGGGAGAGTAGGAACACTAAGCATGATTGTTGTGAAAATTCATTCTCTGGAAACCTGGAGTAACTGCATCGGGGTTTATATCTTCTCTCAAAGCCATACTGAATAATTTATCGTTCATTGTTACACCATGCTTAAACCTCCTTACTTCTTAGGTATAAACTAGAATATATTAAATCTCACTTGCTATTAATTATGGAATGATGTTATCTTTATCTCTATTTAGCTTTATACAAGATAATTTATTCGCCTTTGATAGTCATTGGAAGATAAAACCTAGTTTACCCTCTTACTGATTAAAATAACTTATTTTACCATCTTGATTATGTTTGTCGCACAACAATAACATACCCAGTGTAATCCCATGGATGTGTCATCAGTTCAAGGGATATTCAATTGCAAGTTGAGACATAATCAAGCTGACCCGGAAACCACCATTAGAAAAAAAATTAGTCAATGACTGAGACAAGAAATAAAGCCAAATTATATCCACCTGTATTGTGTGGTTCAGTACATAATTATATCTGGCAAATACAGCACCAGCCTTTTGCTGGGCAAATCAACCAACATTTCCTTGCCTAGAATTGCCTAGGCTTCTTAATTATAGGTCAGGGATACTTGTTCAGTTGGTGAAATATTAGAGGAGTAACTGCTGCACACTAGTAATTATTTAAAAAGGACTATTAGCACTTGTACATTTGTGGTGAATGACTTAGAACTAGCAGAATCATGTCCAGCTGAAAGCAATTGGGCTAGCAACAACGTGTTGTCCATCTGACCATTCCAGTCGAGCGAAGCTAGTTGTGCCTGATGGCTTGGAACTAGCAGTGAATGTCACAGTGTAGGTTTTCTTTTCGTTCTTTCGGCTGAAAGTTAGTGTTTGTGGCTCAACCAGAATCTTCACTTCCTGTGTTTCAGAAGAGACCGAGGCCTTGTATGTAGCTGGGTTTCCCACATTTGTTAGAGTCCTTGTGTATCTGGTCACGGTAGGTGTACTACTATCTGCATGTTCACCCCAGGCCGTTTCCAAAGGAATGGAAAAAGATGGGTAATTAAGATCAGCAACTCTATACTCCTTATTTTTGTCACAGGAGATGTCTCTCTTTGCAATGACCTTGATCATACTTGGGCTGTAGTCCAAGGCACAAAGAAAGTTTATATAGTCATCAACTGTTAGATCATATACTAATCCAGGATTGACAGCTGCTGTCGGATTCACATGTCCAGCACCATAATCAAATGGTGTAGATGACATTCCTGTTGCAACATCCTCAATTGTTTTTCCGTTTTTGTATGTGCTGTAACTTGTAGTCATCAGTGCTGACCTTATAGCTGCTGGACTCCATTCTGGATGGGCAGCTTTGAGTAGTGCTGCTAGCCCACTTACATGGGGACATGACATGGAAGTTCCAGAGATGATGTTGAAGCCTACATTCCTGGTGTCTTCTTGCAATCCAGTTGGTCCAACTTTCCCTGTCCAACCAGCAAGAATGTTGACACCTGGTGCTATCAAATCAGGTTTGAGTATATCTGGTGTGATTGGGTTTGGCCCTCTGGAACTAAAAGCTGCAACAACTGGCGATGGTTGAACACCCAACTTGGTACCTCCAAATGCAATTGTGGCAGTTGGATTACTGTTAGAAGCTATGTACTGCTTGATCAAGTTGCCAGCAGTTTGACCGACTGCAGCTGTAGGTATGAGGTGTGCATCAGCAACCAACTCATCTCCATAAGTGTCTGTGTTTGCCAGAATCATCCCTATTCCACCAGCATCCTTCACAACCAAACCCTTTTGTGCCCTTGCATTCATCCCTCGGTCACATACGACAATTTTCCCAGCAACTTTTTCCGGAATTAGACTACCACTTGTGCATAAATTTCCGTTTGATGATTGGCTGACATTTCCAGCATACACCAGTGGCATCACAGAACTAGGCAATGCCTTTCCACTGTAAAGTGATACTCCATTGAGTTTTTTCCCATTTCCAATGCCAATGTATGCTGGAAATTCACGGTCCATGGTTCCTGCACCTACAGTAGTTATCCATGGTGCAACGTTGGATAGGGTCCCAGAGCTTGGACCGCCATTCCCTGCTGAGCATGAGACAAAGATTCCTTGAGAAGCTGCAGAAAATGCTCCAACTGCAACTATGTCCCTATGATAATCAGAAATTGTGCCACCGAGGGACAATGAAAGCACATTTACACCATCTATGACAGCCTGGTCCATCCCTGCCAGTATGTCACTGCTAAAACATCCTCCGGTCCAACATACCTTGTATGCAACCACTCTTGCATGTGAAGCCATCCCACGTGCTGTACCAGTGGCATAACCCAAGAGGCTAGCTCCGGTTACAACCGAGCCAGCTGCTGTAGTTGCAGTGTGTGTCCCATGGCCTTCATCATCCCTTGGTGACTTTGATTCGATGGTCTCATCGATTGCCCCAAAAGCTGCTTCATAACCTTGTGAGAAAAACCTCGCACCAATGAGTTTCCGGTTGCAGTTTGATGCGTTGAAGTTCTTGCCAGTTTGACACTTGCCCTTCCAGCTCGCAGGGACTGGACCTAGTCCAGTGTCATCAAAACTTTTTGATTCAGGCCAAACACCTGTGTCCAGCACACCAATAATGACCTCACTCCTTGCTTCAGTCTGAGGAAAGAATGATCTACTTTCGTGTCCTTCAAGTCCCAGAAACGTAGGGGATCGAGTGGTGTGAAGCTCGTATATCACTTCCTTGTGGACTGAGAGAATTCCCGGTTGATGTTCAAGTGCTTTGGCTTCATCAGCTGTTAGCTGTGTTGAGTAGCCATGGATGACACTGTTGTAGGTGTAAAGCACGTCAGCACTCTTGGATACTGACTTCAAAGATGAGTCATACCACTGAGTATGATCATCAAAATCAGCAGGCATGTTGAACTTGTCCATGTGAATTATGTAAGTCTTCTTCTGGTTCTGGCTTGCATCAACAAACACATGAAACAACACTAGCACTAGTGTTGAAAGAAACACGATCCCGAGTCTTTCCATCTTTCTGTGAGTTCTTGGTGTCAAGTGAACCTGAAGGTGAAAATTAGTTCTCTACTGAAAAGAAAGAGCTTCTTTTTTTCTCCTATGGTGAAGATGGGCTGGAGTTTTGAGAGATAGGCTCTAACTGACTATGATATGTAATGCTGAAAGGTGATAATGGTTCATTGAGGGGAACACATTGGGGGCTTATTTATAGAGTAGCCAAGGAGTGTTTTATTTTAGTATATAATTGATTAATTCCTTGGGTTCAAAATTTCTATGTTTTAGGACCCACTTGGTTGACATAATTGAATCTTGTGAAAAAGATTCAACTGTTTAAATCTCAATCAAATGATGCAGCTTTTAGGAGAATCTTTTTTCTATCAATTTGGGATAACAATATTGTTTTGTACTATATGTCTGATGCATGGTCATCAAGTGGAAGGTAACATTGTACGAGCTGTCTATCCACTCGTGTGTGTAGTAACTATTTACCTTTGTACTAGAATACAGAATATTGGCCTTCCCTCTGTTGCGTAGTAAATCATTATTGAAAGGTTATCTAGAACAGAGGGAAAACCAAGTGCCTGAAAGTCTCAGAATTGAAAGGTGTAGTTATAAAGTACTTGTACCCTACATGATTTCTTCCTATCTTTGGTATCTTATGGTGACAGATATCCCGTGAAATTAGTCGAAGTGTGCACAAACTGACCTGGAGAAAAAAACAGTACTTGTACTAAGATATTGACATCTCTATACTATTTCTTGTATGATGGGAAGTGATGTGCAGTTGGGATAATTAGGATAAGAATCCTGTGTACTACATTTCTTAAAGCTGCGTGACGATGTTTCTAGCAATGCAGAAATTAAGGGACGTCTTTTCTGTTTTTACAGTTTATTTGGTATGGAAATTTTAAGTGAATTTCTCCATTCGTGAAGTGTGAAACTATTTAACATGTCCCCCAAAATTTACGAGGAGAATCGCGTGTAAAGAAGATTAGCATGACTTGTGAGCACAAGTTTGATTGAGAGAAGATTAGATATACATAACCATGAGCAAGTATGATGCTTGTAAATTGATAATCAGGCATTTGACGTTTGGTATCTGTATTTAAGTCTCGATTAATTTTGTGGTAAACGTCTAGGGACCAAAGTAGTTTTTGTTGGTTCTGGGAATATAATTATTTGTGAGTGGGTTATTGGCAGAATAAAGGAGATTAGAGATAATCCAAAAAAGGTTTAGTAATACGCCGCATATCTATGATCTTTACACATCACTTTCCATGCGAATGAAACTTTTATAATTTATTTGAAACATAGGAACGGAAAGTATGAAATTCTTACTATACTTGAATTTAATGGATGCCTTGCATTATTTGAATCTCTGATTGGATGAAACAAAAGCTTTTATTTCCCACTGAAAAATTAGCAAAATATATTTTTTCTCATCGAATGAGAATGACTGAAAAAGCAAAAAAAAAAACAGTTGCACAACTATTTTTGTTGGGCGACAAGTCATTTCTGATAGACCTTCGATTCAAGATTTTTTTTAGAACAATTTGAAAGATATGCAAGTACTAACAACAAAAATAGTAAAGATAACCAAAGTACACGAAACAACAATACTAATAGAATCAAGTGCATTCGCGCTATTAGAAAATGTGCAAAGATTTTAGAGGAGACATAGCAAGTATTCTAGAGTAGTAAGTGTTCCTTGTTCATTGAGCAGTCGATCACCTGAAAGACTAAAATCAAGTCATCTTAAGATTTCTTATTCCAAGAAAGTATATAGTTGTAAAATGAATTTTTTTAGCAGTTTTAATAAATTGACAAAGTTATCAATAAACATTTTGACTATCTCACTTGGTGACGGATATCTTTTTGTTCTTTTAATTAATCTTGATCACTTCAAATTGATCCAAGACTTTTTTGATCCCGGACCAATCTCCCTAGCACAATAATACTACCAATAAAGAAACAAATAGATGCTTCCGACTAAAATTCTGTTTTACCACTGAAAAGGAGTAAACGTTGGACTAACTAGTAACTGTCTATCCTAATCCTCAACCTCTTTGCTCTCCTACTAATAATTTCCTTTCGCATTCTCCCTATTTTAATTGTGATTTTTATAAAAGAAAGAAGAGAAGAAATTTTGGTATTGGCGCCCACAAAGTATCACCTCAAAAGGGAAAGGAAAAGATAGATAAGATATGTGTGCTTATTAACAAATTCCATATTAATTTAAGGAAAAAGACATAAATATTGGCCTCTTTTGTTTGTGTTTTCACATTAAAATATCAGATTGGATGGTCCAAGTTGAGATTTTTGTCTAGTGGCTATATAGACAAAGTAATTGTTTTAGTACTATAAGTCCATGATCAATTGCCTTTTATGCTTCTAATGCTAAACAACATAATTACCCATAATTATTATCATCAGTATCCAGCAACATTTATGCCCAAAGATATTATTTTCTTTTTACCCCTCAAATCATATCATTTCATACACCATTAAATCTGTTTAACTTATTAAGAAAAATAGATATTTTGAATATTTAGTTAATTTTGACAAATTTAAGATCTGAATTTGAATTTCATTCAAACTTTAAACTTGAAGTGTAGAGTTAAAGTGTTGAACTTTGACATAACCTAATTCCAGATCAATAATTTTGTCAAAAGTTGATTTTGGGACGACTAAATTTTAAGACTTTATAAATTTTAATTATTTCTTAAAAAGACATCTTGAAAATGGCTACTTGTGAATTTCACCCCTTTTACTCAAATTCAGACTTTTTTGTAATACCCGATTTACCATGAGACGACTATGTGTGGACCCCATTACATGGATGCCTATAACATACATTATATTTTGCGCAATCAAGCAGTATGACTTATTATCACCATTCGACTAGTATATGAATTTAATCTAAAGTTATGGAGTTTTTTTAAGGCATTGATTACTTTTTTACAAAAATATATCTTTCCTTTTAATTATTTTCATGTAATGTTGACCTATTGTATACTTAATACTTTGAATGTTTATTACTATCTCCGTCCACTTTTATTTGTCATGTTGCACTTTTCGAAAGTCAATTTAACTAATTTTCAAAGTTAAATTAAATTAAATTAATTCTATATTTTAAACAAAAAAAAATTAGATATTCAAAAACTATACAAAAAGTACTATAAGTTGCTATTTCTTGCATATCAATATAATGAAAAAATATCGTAAAATATTAGTCAAAGTTTTTATAGTTTGACTCTAAAAAAGGAAACCATGACAATTAAAAGTGGATCGAGGACTGAGGAGTATCAGATAACACCTAATTACAACAACAAAAGTACTTAAAATTAGAAAAAGAAAAAAACGTTTGAACTACTTTTAAAGCAAATTCAGTGTCTATTTAATTTTTGGATAAAATTATTAATAATTCAATTGGCTTTGATGGAAAAACCACTAATAATCGAAATAATTTAGGTGCTGAAAAAGCAGTAAGATTCTTTTTAGCTAATTTCTATAATTATTGGTTCATGGAATATGCTTCGATCACCATAGTATTAATTCGGCGCACAAAATTGACTCTAAATTCCATGATATTTTTAGTGAAAGTGATATTTTCTTATTTAATTTATGTAATATTTTTTAATCCGTTATAAGTTGTTATATTTTTATAATAAAAAATAATTTATGTAATTTTTTAAGAATTTTTTTCATCTTTAATAAATAATTTATAATTACATAAATGCTTAGATTTATTTGAAACTATAAGTTTAATTTATTTAAAAATATTTTATGTCAAATCAAATGATGTCACATTAAAACGTATCGATTATTATTATTATAATAATATTTTTGAAAGTGATTTGACAAGAAAACCACTTATTTATAGTCTGTATCTTATGGAAATTAGCTGGAATGGGGCCTACAAGTCTACCACTAATAATTGTGGTGTTACGGAAAAAATAAATATTTCTTTTTATTACGGTGTTTTTATGAAGATGATTAATGGACCATTAATTTAATTAGCTAAGATGATTGATTGGTGATTGACCAAACAACTAAAGGGGATTTTCTATAATTTTTATTACAAAAGTATAATTATATGAAATAATTGTTGTAGATTTAATTTTATGCAAGTACATTCATGTGGTTTCCAGTGTAAATCACCATCTTGTATTATTAGTTGTATACTTGTTTTAGAGTAATTCTATCAACTTGGTGCACTGAACCCTTAGGTTAGTGTTGGGG
>JAJOOR010029791.1:0-18921 GCA_036250505.1 Solanum acaule | reverse complement strand
AAAAATAATTAAATAATACTAGCTTATTTATAAAAACTTAATTTTAAAATAATATAGATTTTTTGTAATCTTTCATTTCTTTTTAAACAATTGAAAAATAAAACTTACCTTAAAAAGTGATTCTATTTTTGTTGTTTTCAAATCTTTTAAAATAAACGTAATAAAATAAGAGAAAAGTCAAAATATTTAATTTATATTTATAAAAATATTTCAGCTCTAAGAATGGTGTAAAATTTTAAGTTCGGTCAAAAAATACGTGTCTACAGGGGGAACACAAAGAGTTGGGGTTGATGCGCGGCGAGTTGGTTCAACGCAAAAGGATTCATGACAAAAACTAACGGATACATCTGATGTTGAAGATGCTGAAAATTTTGGGCAGCATGTTTTGCAAGTTGAAAATGAGAATGAAACTTATAACTGGGCACTGGTTGCACACAATAAATCAACTAGTAGTCGGACCCTTTTCCTTACTAGTCAAAATAATTCACTATATAGTGAAGATGGTGCAACTGGAAATTTTCATGATAGTGAGAAGATGCAAGATATTAGTAATGCCTTAAGAGACCTATTATGTTCGAATATCTTTGATGCTTTATTGAAGACTACTGGAAAGCAAGTAAAGTTAACAGAGAATGACAACGATTAGATCCAAGAAAAACATGTCTCACCACCTACTTTGAATAGCAAATTAAGTTTAGAAGCTCTCGTATTTGTGCCTAAATGTGTGATTGCAAAGAAGAATGAGTCAAGGGCCTTAGTGTTAAATACAATTGATTCTGACGAGGATTCTCTTGATGAAGACAATTTGCTGGACATATATGCTTTGATAGAGTGGCTAGGGAAGGAGATATATCACCTAGGCAACAAAGAAGTGGTAGCAACAAAAGCAAAAATAAGACACATGGAAGACAACATAGTTGGGATGATAAAATGACTCGGGAGTTTGTTCCAAGGAACCTATCGATGCGACAGGCTGTCACGACCTAGACCGTCGTGATTGGCACCCACAATAACCCTTCGGTGGGAGAACCATTAATATAACCCAGACTAAACAACTTAACCAAAAACTATGCATTTATAGATACAAAAGCATGTTTAAATGACAATAAAAATATGGAGTTCCCATAAACTCCAAAGGTTTAAACAAAACTAACCAAACTAATGCGGAAATACCCCTAGAACCTAAAAGTCATTGTACCAAAACTCTACTAGCGACAAGCCTAATAACAACGGGTACAACCCCGAAGCTAAACAAAACACTTTAAACAAATAGTCTGAGTCTGAAAAGAATGGACTTAAAACAAGAGAGATCCATGGCAGCCTGAAAGAACTGGCTCACCTTTGAATCCGGTCACACTCAATAGTCACTTAGCTGAGATCTATCAATAGGCGCCTGAAGATACCCTGTACTCAACAAAGAATAAGCAAGTGTAGTATCAGTACACAACCACATTGTACTGGTAGGATAACACAGCTATCCCAATAAGTGTAACATGCATTAGTCAATACAACAATATAATCACATGCACATATCGAATATATACAATATCATCAACATATACGAACAATGAACAACTTCACGATTATCACATATCATAGTTATATCAATTTAGAACAACATACCATCTTCCAATATCAATCATCATTAGATATGAACGAACTCATCACAAGTAGATACACAACACAATTCAATGGTCCTCTCATGGAACCCACACCCACACAGTTAACATATCGAAATGTGGTACCCGATCCAATGATTATGCCGGAACATGGCAATCAGATCTCATAATTATGTCAGAACGTGGCAACCGATCCAAGTTAGTTATGCCGGAACGTGGCAACCGATCCATTCAACACACCACAATCACAATCACAAGTATATCCTCAAGATCATACATTTAAGTCATGATTTGATGATAACCATCATTCATCTATCGCATTTACAACAAGTGTGATCAATAATGTAACATTCATAAACATATATGTATCATAACGAAGCAAGAACAAACATACATCACACAATCATAGAATCACAACCATCACCTATCTCGAATCCAAGCTTGAATCCCCTAAGGCACTTGAATCTTCCCTTTTCGAATTCTTCCCGCTTGTTCGTGGTCTAAAAACATACAATTAACGCAATGATCAATAAACGGGGTCTAATTACCTGGATTATAATCAACATTATCAACCCTAGGACAAACCCAAAATCCTAATACCCAATTTAGGGTTTTTTCCTCCATAAATTCTAGATAAAAAAACCTCTCCCATCGATAATTACCCAAGACACTAAGTTCTACGAATCGAAAAATAGAGTCGAGGAGTGAAAATCGTACCTTTAACCTCAAGAATGGTGAAAAATGGTCAAGAACTCGTATGGGGTCGTTCCTTAGCTCTCAAAGTTGAAAAGTGCAGAATAAAGATGTTTTGGGGTTTATTTACGACTTTAAGTCGCGTCAAACCCGCCACAACGGTCCTCACCCCGCTACAGCTGCCCCGCCCTGGTGGCAGAAATCCCGCCCTAGCGGCTTGCACGAAACCAGTAAGCTATTTTATTAATTCCAAGACCTCCATTTCACAACACATCTTTAACCAACGATGCTCAGAAAATACCGTTGACGCTAAGATCAATTTCGAGAGTTCTACTCACCCGAATTCAATTTTGTCAAGTCGTACAAATTCCTTAACGTCTTAGCTATCTATACATGTGATCGAATTCATAATTAAATCACCCAATAGCTAACATATTTCCCTAGACCTCACAAACTCCGATTTTGTCCAAATCTGGACTAGGTTGGAAAATCTCAAGTTATTGCGAAAAGTTTTCTGACCCCAATTCTTTCTCCATTGGTTTTTCCCTAAGGACGGAATCAGGTCGTTACAGTAGATACCAATATACCCATCACTCGTGTTCGAGTGATCAACTAAAGAAGACCGGCTAAAGTAAGGGTAGAGTAGTATCTGAAACGTCAAATTACTAGGGATACTTGTCTCGCATGTCCTTAGCTTCCGAACACCGTAATCAAGAATTTCAACCAGTTCTTCCTCACACCGAAGGTCTTGTTTAACAAGAGTCTTACTTTATGATATAATCATCGTCCCTAGCCAACCAATTGAATACCTATACATCCTCCCATACAATGCCTCAATGAAGTCATCTCAATACTCGAGTGGTAAATATTATTATATGTAAACTTAACGTATACACGTCTACAACATGTTATCAAGGACCTTGACACAATCATCCGGGCGAATTCTTTAGCACTTAAGCATGATAAAATTCCAAGTCAATACTCGCTACAAATAGAAGTGAACCTGAATCAACCAACACACACTCATAATACTCAAGCAATCATAGTTCTTAACAATATCTCCATTCCACAACATAAATTCTCATGAGCTTAAGTTATAAAAAAATTGTTTCTTAAACATCAGATACCCATCGAGAGATATGTCCAAGCATACAAGCCCTCTAACCACACTATCGAATGCTGGATTTAGCAATTGTAGAATACCTTTTAAGAACAGTAGAATTGGACCCAATGATCCCCACATTCAACCACGCACAATCAATACATGACCTCGACGACTAGATAAATGTTAAGATTGTCGGACAACTATAGATTACGCAGGGTAACTCTTCTATGGATCTCATAAGCAAGGTGATATACGTAAAACCACTGAAATACTTTAACTACTCCAAGAAAACATCACATAAGTCATCTGAAATAACCACGTCCCAGTCATCCCACTCAACTAAGAGACCATCGCAGGATCGGTACACCGGATCCACCTCTAGGGATCCACCCTGTAACGACCCTAAAAATGAACTAGTAAAACTAGAGCCTCACATGTGTAATAAAGTTGGTAACTTGATTAAAATATGTAAAAGGGATTAAGGGGTTGATTAGCTAGTTGATTTATCACCTTTATAAGCTAGCAAGACCTTAAGCTAAGTCATAAAATCATTTAGAACCTAGACCCTCAAAACAGTCCCCTAAAAATAGTTTTTAGTTTTAAGTTAGGAGTGAGGGTCAACTTTAAATAGTCATATCTTTTAGCTCAAAACGAATTAGGTGGACCACTACCTATCCAATTAAAGGTCTCTGAGTCCTCTTTCCAACGCCACCAATTTTGCTCTTTTTTGATCTCGGAGTAAAAAGTTATGCCCAAAATAGTGAAGCACTGTCAAAAAGGACGAGCTTAGACGGGTTTAGTGAAAACTTTTAAGTTTAACTTTATGGGTCCTTAGTTCTTTTCCTAAGTTGAGTCCCTATTATTCTTTGCCTTTCCTAGCAATTATAAAACCCTTTTTGACCAAAATTCTTCCATTTAAATCACTCCAATTAGAAAAAAAAGAAAAGAAACCCTCCCTCTTTCAAAAAGGTTCTCTCTAGAACCCCATGGAAGCTCAAGGTGAAAGATGGAGCTAGGGTTGATGGTGGCTGCTGATTTCTTTTCCAATTTCGTTTGGTTCTTGAAGATTAAGGTATGGGGACTCTTCATCTTTGATTCCTTCTTCAATCAAAGAGTCAATCCAAAAGATTTCAAAAGTTGTTCAAAAACTCAAAATCCTAATTTCAATTCTAGCATGGGTTCTTGCATTAAATGATTTTTAATGATGATTTATGTTATTATTGATGTTTATTGATGGTTTTAAGAAAGAAAAGTCCATGAACCCATGTCTTTCCAAGTTTCCTAAATTTGGCTTATGAAGTGGGTTGAATGTTTATGATTGAATGATGATGGAAATATTCTTAGGTTAAGTTGAATAATTGATTTCTATTATTATCTATGTTTATCTATTGAGAATTGTTGAAGAATTGAGGAATGGTGATTGTGGCTTTGGAAAAAGGGTAAGTTGACCTAACTTCATTGTTAATGTAGAATTGATATAGAATTGTGATAGATTGATGTGTGATCCACTTATGGTTGAGGTGTCTACTTATTGAATGTATTATAATTATGGCCTTGAAGGCATTATATGAGGAATTGAAGTGTTGACATGATATCATATAGGTGAATGTGATGTAAAAGATTTGGATGAGAATCTAATGAAGTAAATGTAATCATGTTGTGAATATAAATGTGTACATATGATTCCAAGGTGATCTTGAATAAAGTATTATTGTATTGTGATTAAAAGTATGTTCTCTCTTAACACTTATGAATGAAGATGATGGAATGTGAAGTGCCTTATATTGTTGAATGTCATCTCTTGACTTGGTAGACTTAGGTGCTCTTCTTGATAAATGGAAAGCTATGTTGAATATAAATCGATAGGCTATGGCATTCCTTTCATATGTAAGTGATGAAATTTGTTTCTGAGCTGGATAGTGTTTGGTAATTTATGCATATCTTGTTCTCTAGAACTTCTTTTACAATGAATAAATATGATTTGGAAAACTGCTAACTTGTATACCTACAACTCTTATGTTTATGTAAAACGCTAATTTAACTGTTATGGATACGAAATGTGGGACGTGACATAGGGCACGTTCTGCCCAGATTTCGGAAATTGAAATCCTGGATGATCAGCTGTTAGTGTTTTGAATATATCTTTTTGTACAAAATGTATTTTGCGGTGATTCTTGTTTGTTTGCAACCTTAAGAGGTGTAGTTACATCGAGATGTAGTTACATCTTTCATGAAGGTTATACAGTCTAGTTTTACCGTTTTCCAGTTCAAATCTAACTTGCGACTTGGGGTACCAGGTTGGACATATTCACTGTTTTGGGAACATAGTTGTATTTGTACATGCTAGACTTACTTGCGATGATGATCCTGTTTTACGTCGACATTACTGAGTTAATAAAAGTTAAATAAGTTATGTAATTGTATATTTTAAGGTTATATATACTCGTGTACAAGCTGAGAACCTTGATACGTTGGTCGGGCTACGGTTTGAATTCTTGATGTTTTGTTGGACTGTTTCTATGCTAAAGTCCGAGGTTTGTGTATAAACTTGTACTTGTACTCTTGTTATTTTCTTGTATATTTGAAGGGTTATCTTGATACCTTGGTTACTTTTGTCACTTGGCATTGTCATGTTGGTATCTTTTAAGGCATGAAAGACGCTTGTGAAACTCGCCCACTTGTACGGATTGTTTGATCACCTGACACTCTTGTTGGGACCTTGTCCTTCTTGTGGCTGTGACTTTGTCACTCTTGGCATGCCTCTTGATTCGGATCATTTGTCATCTTGACTCTGGATTTTTAGTCCGTCTTAAGAATGGAAGTTGTCCATTTTAAGTACGAATTAGAAAACCATTTTTAATATGGTTCTTGGTTCTCTTGATTATTGGGCTTTGAACCTTCTTGATACAGGGCGTCGACCCTTCTTGATACTTGTTTGTGCTTGGTGTGACGACATGATGTATATATTGGGCAAGCCTTGTTATTGAATCTCTTGGAAATTGGTGCTATGAGTATTCTTGACACTTAGATCTTTAAGTGTAGAACTTGATGCCCTTAATGTGAACTTTAGTTACTTGATAGGTTTTACACCGTGTAGGTAGTAGTATGAGATGTTATCTGCACATGGCATGAGTAGCCTTTGAAAGTGCTAAAGTGAGTTCTCTAAGTCTATATGACTAAAGTGTGAAGTCCCCTAAATGCATGAATGTGTCCTAAATGACTTTAAAGAAGAATGTTGACTTATTGTCTAAATGATTTGTGGAATGAATTGCTTATATTAATGAAGTGAGTTACTTAGTACGTTACCTTGAAGCATGACGGTTCTTGTCTATAGTAGCCTTGAGGAACACTTAGGTGTGTATGAAGAGGTTGTATGGGCGGCCATTTCATGTCTCACTCAAGTGTGTCTTAGGGTAACTTTAGATAAGGGTCCTTGGATGATGAAATGAGTTATGTGGTGAAAATGTTGAGTATGTCTATAATGTGGTTAATGTCTTATATGTTGGTTATGTTCTATAATATGTCAATGTTCATGAAGTTTTACTAAAATGGCATAAGACATGACTTTCAACCAAATGTCCTTTTTAGCATGATTTTGCATGGTTTCCATACTTAGTACTTAATTGTGCTAACCCCTTTCTTTCCCTTTTGACTAAAGTGTAGGGATTTGGAGATGTTGATATTCCATGGTTGATGGATGAGTTTCTAAGATGTTTGAAGATGAAGAGTTGGTGAGTCCTCATAGATTCGAGGACAATAACCAACATGTTCCTTTTTGTCTTGTAGTTTTGTTATAGTTTTGAGTGGGCTTAGTCCCAATGTTGTATTCAAGTATTAGATGGTTTTGAGACATCTTGGATAAAGTCTAGAAAGTCTTCCGCTTGCTATTTGATAAAAGTATCTTCGTGTGTGAAGAAAGTTTTAAAATTCTCCTTTTTTTTAATGTATCGTATGAATGAATGATCCATGAGACTTGTATTTGACCTCTTCGAAGTCGAATACGCCGGTTACGACTAGGGGGTGCTCTCGGGTCGTGACACATCCACAAAGTGAAAACACACGTGGCTTAGCTAGTGAATCATACTCACAGCCATCATGAACACTTATTCCTTTTACCTTACTCTAAACCAACACCTTAAAATGAAACCCTTTCTTAGATACTTTAACAATCAAAAGTAATAAACTTTACGACTCAAACGAAGTGTAAATCCTTTCAAAAGTTCACTACCTGATACAATTGATCATTTCTCACTTTGCCAATTCATACCTTGACAACATATCTCTCCACGAATGTAGACTTACAATGAAAAACATGAATTGTAAATTTAACCGTATAACACCATCCCCTTATCTATCAACATTAGCATGTACCTTGAAGATTTTTTATGAATTCATGGATCTTCGCTTATCATTGATCGCATCTCCATCGATCTTACTATATCCTTCGCTAAATTTCATCATACTCATTATTAGACTCAAAAACAAAACCAAGCACTTGTCATCACAGTCAAGCTAATGTACACACACTCCTTTCTCAAGTCTTTTTCGATAGTTTTTTACCCATCTGATGGACCCATGACACTATTACCATAGCCACAGCAAAACAATGAAATCACGTATCTCTGAACCCAATTATCTACCCCACTAAAGATATCTCTTTAGCCCTTGCAATCAAATAAAATATTCTTGCTCTAGCCTTTCTCTAAAGGCTATACTACATCCCACTATATTTTCCTTTATTATAACTCTAGCTCTTTAACATTCTATTCGAGTGGTGTCCCACCATCTCTTAAACTTTCCATACAACCACGTTACTCACCCAATATTAGAAAATCACGACCTTAGATACTCGCAAGTCGTACTTATTACACAAAATTCGTTTTACCAACAATCTTATTATATAGTTGCATCTCATTACAATCCATCACGAAATCATACCACCATTACACTCGGTTAGCCCTGACTATCACTATGAAGTCAACCTTCTCATCGACACAACACCTCAAACTCAGGTATACCCTTCAAATTCAAAGGGCTAACCCAATTTTATACACATTTACTTACTAAACTGTTCAATTAGCTTCACCCAAGTATACTCAATGAGACTTTTTGTATCCTTAAGCTTGTCATTTCGGTATTAATCCACTCCATTATGGCTCAAGATGAAATCATCAGTCCTCATACTACCCTATTTCTTCTTGACAACAAGACAGGAGCACCTCACGGGAAAGCACTAGGATGGATGAAACCTTAACAAGAAGCTCTTGGATTTGAGCCTTAAGCTCTCTTAATTCTGCTGGAGCCATTTAATACGGAGGGATGGAAAATGGGGCGAGTGCCAGTTTCTAAGTCAATACAGAAATCTATATCTCTATCCGGAGGCATACCAGGTAAATCCATAGGAAACACTTCCTTAAACTCAGACACAACATGAACAGACTCAATAGAGGGAGACTCAACCTCAACATCCCAAACATGAGCCAAATAAGCCAAACAACCCTGCCTACCAGTTTTCTAGCCCTAATGGAGGATATGATTTTAGCTAGTTTAGGCTTGTACACCCATTTTCACTCTAATCTTTCCCTACCGGGGATCTCTAGAGTTACGGACTTAGTATTACAAGTAAACCCGATATAATAAGGGGGACAACCAAGTCATGCCTAAGATTATATAAAGTCAGTCATATCCAGCATAACCAAATCAACCCAAATCTGAATATCCATAGCCACAATAAAACAACACGATACATATGGGTGCCTATAAATGACTATTCAACTGGGGTAGAAACATGGATGGGGGCATCAAGTATATCATAAACCACATAAAATCCCAAGGCAATTGAACTGACACATATGAATAAGTAGAACCCAGATCAAACAAAATAACAGCCATCCGGGCACAGACAAGAGTAGCACTAGTGACCACTGCATCACACACCTCAAACTCGGTCTTGCCCGAAAAAGCATATAACTGAGCCCTGTTGTCTTGACGGGCAACCTCATCTCTTGGCTGCACTACTCCTTTACCTGTATTACCATTTCCCCAGCCTCCACGGCCTCGCTGATTTCCTCCACATATGCACATGTTCTCCATAATTTTTAACACACATTATAACTTATATTCGATTGTTGAACATTGAATTAGATCACAGGGGTTAGTTCGGGGTATATAATTGTGACTAGGGAAAACATGGGAGACATGACTGAAGTTCTGTCTCGCCCTGTCTCGCTCTGGCGGGAGGAATCTCGCACTGGCAGCCTCGCCATGGCGGAAAAATCCCGCCCTAGCGGCCCCGACGGAAACAAAATCCCTACTAATAATTTTTCTGGGGTACTTTTCTTTCCCAATTTCCCCCAAAGGTTCCCAGCTATAACACATGCATTTTTAGAGTACTCAATCTCCTTAGCTAAGATAATCATTGTCTACCCCCCAATCAATCCAACGAAGTACGCACTTTAGAATCCTTTAACATCGTTTCAACACTACCACACATATATCCCCAAGATACACCCAGACTCTCATACGATTATCAGTTGGTCACAACGCACGTCCAACTTTCTCGCTTACAAACTACATCGTAATTTATCTAGACCCTTGCACCTAATCTCGTGATGACTTTCTTTACACAACAAGCTTCATGACACTCAAGCAGTTACAACTTGCAGACAAGTCCAAATTCTTTAATTAGTTCACTCCAAGACGACCATTACCAATCATCTATGCCTTATACGGCCTCTAAGGCCAGATACCAATTGGAACCTTCTCGGTTCCAATTAACTTGCTTGTGTCCCTTCAGTCGGGACTACAACGACTAGTTCACTTTGTTGAGATATCAATTAGAATTGGGAGATACCAATTGGACTCAACTCATACCACAAGCGATAATAGTAGCTAGGGAGCCCCATAAAACTCTAATTTCAATCCTAAAACTTGGTCGAACCCAATTCTTAACCACCTCAATCTTTAACTGATGGTAACCAAACCTTAAATCAATCTTAGAGAAAATTGATGCACCTTGCAATTGGTCAAAAATGTTATCTATCCGAAGCAATAAATACTTGTTCTGAATGGTGACCCTATTCAACTATCGGTGGTCTATGCACATCCTATCTTGCTAGTGATGGTGTTACCACTTTAGTTGCTCTAGTTCAGACCATAGAGTGAATGAGGAAAGATACCAATTTGTATCTCCCAGATATCAATTGGATTCAAGTCATAACACGAAAGAGTAGAAAGAAATGAGTTTTTGCTAAAGTCCTATAGCCTCTTGAAGAAAAATACGGACGTCATCGTACCGTTCCGCAATACTCTACTAGACTCGTTTTGGTACAATGAGTTCAACGAACCTAGGGCTCTGATACCAACTTTTTCATGACCCAAATCGTCGTGATTGACACCCACACTAACCCTCCGATGGGAGAATCATTACTATAACCCAGACTAAACAACTCAACCAAAAACTATGCATTTAAAGATACAGAAGCATGTTTAAATGACAATAAAAATACGGAGTTCCCATAAACTCCAAAGGTTTAAACAAAACTAACCAAACTAATGCAAAAATACCCCTAGAACCCGAAAGTCATTGTACCAAAACTCTACTAGCGACAAGCCTAAGAACAAGGGGTACAACTCCAAAGCTAAACAAAACACATTAAACAAATAGTCTGAGTCCGAAAAGAATGGATTTAAAACAAGAGAGATCCATGGCAGCCTGAAAGAACTGGCTCACCCTTGAATCTGGTCACGCTTAATAGTCACTTAGCTGAGATCTATCAATAGGCGCCTGAAGATGCCCTATACTCAACAAAGAACAAGCAAGTGCAGTATCAGTACACAACCACAGTGTACTGATAGGATCACGCGGCTATCCCAATAAGTGTAACATACATTAGTCAATACACCAATATAATCACATGCATATATCGAACATATACAATATCATCAACATATACGAACAATGAACAATTTCACGATTCTTACATATCACAGTTATAGCAATTTAGAGCAACATATTGTCTTCCAATATCAATCATCATTAGATATGAACGGACTCATCACAAGTAGATACACAACACAATTCAATGGTCCTCTCACGAAACCCAATTTAATGGTCCACTCATGGAACCTATACCCACACAGTTAGCATACCGGAACGTGTACTCGATCCAATGATTATGTCGAAACGTGACAATCGGATCTCATAATTATGTCGAAACGTGGCAATCGATCCAAGTTAGTTATGCCGAAACGTGGCAACTGATCCATTCAACACACCACAATCACAATCACAAGTATATCCTCAAGATCATACATTTAAGTCATGATTTGATGGTATCCATCATTCATCTATCTCATTTACAACAAGTGTGATCAATAATGTAACATTCATATGCATATATGTATCATAACGAAGCAAGAACAAGCATACATCACACAATCATAGAATCACAACCATCACCTATCTCGAATCCAAGCTTGAATCCCCTAAGGCACTTGAATCTTCCCTTTTTGGATTCTTCCCGCTTGTTCGTGGTCTAAAAACATACAATTAACGTAAGGATCAATAAACGAGGCATAATTACCCGGATTATAATCAACATTATCAACCCTAGGCCAAACCCAAGATCCTAATACCAAATTTAGGGCTTTTTCCACCATAAATTCCAGATCAAAACCCTCCCCCATCGATAATTACCTAAGAAACTAAGTTTTACGAATCAAAAAAATAGATTCGGGGAGTGAAAACCTTATCTTTAGCTTCAAGAATGGTGAAAAATGGTCAAGAACTCGTTTGGGGTCGTTCCTTAGCTCTCAAAGTTGAAAAGTGCAGAATAAAGACATTTTGGGATTTATTTACGACTTTAAGTCACGTCGAACCCGTCACAACGGTCCTCACCCCGCTACAACGGCCGCACCCTGGCAGTAGAAATCCCGCCCCAGCGGCTTGCACAATAATTCCAAGACACCCATTTCACAACACACCTTTAACCAACGACGCTCAGAAAATACACTTTACGTTAAGATCGATTCCGGGAGTTCTATTCACCCTAATTTAATTTCATAAAGTCGTACAGATTCCTTAACGTCTTATCTATCTATTCATGTGATCGAATTCATAATTAGATCACCCAATTGCTACCAGATTTCCCTAGACCTCACAGACTCCGATTTCATTCAAATCTGGACTAGGTTGGAAAATCTCAAGTTACTACGAAAAGTTTTCTGACCCCAATTCTTTCTCCATTGAATTTTCCCTAACGACGAAATCAGTTCATTACACAGGCAAAGCAGAACCATTTGACAGTATCAATAGGATCAACACGATCCAATAAATCCATAAAGAAAGTATGAATTATCAAGTGTTGTTGGATAGATTTGAAGAAGAAGACGAGAGAAAAATACTTCAAGTTACTTTTGATGGGCTATCAATATTTTTTAATTCATGCTTTTGTAATAGAAAGTTTGAGGCTGATAACTCAACTTTCTTGTTAATTGGCATATTTTTACATTATTTAAGCATCCTCATTTGTAATATCATCGTGGAGTGTATTACAAACTATGTAGTGATCAAAAAATACTTAGTTCTCTCTAGCTTTTATTTTCTTCATGCTTGCTAGGTAGCAGAAGTTAAGTACTTCATTAGGATTAGTAAGGTAAGACATATCCCCGTTGCTTGTACTTATCCCTATTGATATTTTTTATGTTTAATAAAAGGCCGCTAAACACTGTCTACTGATAAATTTGCTTTAAAAAGAAATTATTTGAAAAGGTATTTAAAACCTTTAATTCTATCAGAGAAAGGGTAAAAGTTCCAGTATTTCCTCGAGGAAAGTGTTATGGATCTCAAAAATGTGATTGACCAACGATTGGGATCCGGCTCCCCTCCATTACCCCTTCCCTTCATTTCGTCAAGTGCACCCCTAGATAAGTGACACATGTCTTATTTAAAGTTTAAAGATCAAGATTATATTATATTAACAAATATCATAACCATAGTTAAGTCAACTAATTTTAGAAAACTACTTTCTAAATTTGGTAAAAATTACAATATATTCCATACAAAATTTAATATTTATTAATATCATTAATTTCATCTTATATTTCTATATTTAAATATTAAAGTTTATGATATTTAAGGTGAGAATCAACTAAATAATTTTCTGTACTAGTAAACTTTATTCTTGAAATATTATACTACGTTGAGAAACAAAAAAAAAATGAAGAATTATCAATGTTGAAAAAAAACCATCAAATAAAAGAACACGAAACAAAAATAAAAGATAAAAAGACAAAAGGTTTTTAGTATTAAACGATATAAAAATTATTCCAAGGAGAAAATGTGGTTATTGTACGTTTGAAGGGAAAAAATATACGTTTTCTTAAAATATTCTTTTATATTCTTTTTTTGTGAAATAAAAGAAAACATCGTTTTAAATGCAAATGTTTTTGAAGATTATTATTTATCACATTAAATATAAACATTTCATGTTCTACAATTTTAATATTTAAATATAAAATTATAAGATGAAATTAATGCTATTAATAAATATTAAATTTTGTATGGAATATATTGTATTTTTTACCAAATTTAGAGAGTATTTTTCTAAAATTAGTTGACTTAACTATGGTTATGATATTTGTTAATATAATATAATCTTTACCTTTAAACTTTAAATAAGACACGTGTCACTTATCTAGAGGTGCACTTGACGAAATGAAGGGAAGGGGTGATGGAGAAGAGCCGGATCCCAACGATTTAAGCATCTCTCGTGGCTAACAAAGAATATAACTCGTTTGAAAAATAATTTCTAGAAGTGATTGAAATTGTTTATTTAACCCTCAATTACTTGACTAATCCATTTAAAGAATTAGTCTTATTATGACTATTTTCGCAAAAGATGGCTATGGCTTAAAAAGAATAAGACTTTGGGTTTGGCTTTAATCTTAGAGATTTATATGACCTGCCCAATATGATCTGTGTTAGCGGAAATGTGAAAATAAAGAACAAGGAAGAACAATAATATTTAGCGTGGTTCAAATCAAAATGATCCTACGTCCACCAAAGAATAACTGTACCAATATTTATTTCACTCTCCAAAGAATATAAATGAAATACTACAAGAGAGAGAAGATCAAATCTTTAGAAGGTGAGAAGGCAAATGAGATGATGTCTTGAAAATGAACTAAGAGTTACCTATTTATAGGAATTAATTCTTCCTATTGATGTCATCCATGACATCACTATATGTCAAAATATCAAGGTTAAACATGTAAACCATTTTATGATTTACCTAAATTTCACGAGAAAATACATCATTACCTCATTCAACTATAATATTTATTTTAAAAAGACACTAAAACTTTGAAAAGGTCCTAACACCCCTTTATTCTTATTTAGAGTGGATTTATTATCCCATTATGATCCTATGTGGCAATGGAGTGTAATTCACTCGCCACTAGCGAATGAGACAAGTAAGAAAATAGTATTTATTTATTTAATTAAAATATTATTTTCTTTTACTTTATTTGTTTTATAGTTTTTTCTAATTTTTATCGTCCTTTATCAACGTTTACCCAGAAGAGTTTTTGGACTCATTTTTTAGCTGAGGAAGATCAAATTAATGAGATTATTGACAGAAAAAGAGATAAAAGCAGAGTGAGATTGCGGAGGATGATCGAAAAAGACCGGTGAGAGAAGCATCGAAGATTTGATGACGACGGAGGGAGAATCGTCGGGGTCACGTTCAAATCCAGTAAAAAATACCCTATCTGAGTCAGAGAGAGAATTTCAGTCTTCGTAGATAAAATAAATATTGATTTTGAGCAAAAATTAAAGGCGAAGTACACAAAAATGGTTGAACAATTGAAGAAGAAGCACCGAAGATTTGATAGTGTTTTTTATTTTTCATTTGCTAGAGAAAATGGTTGAGATGGTGTTAAAGTGTGTGGATGGTGGCTATGGTAGAGAATTGTCGGCGGGAGGCGGCGTGAAAAAAATGGGTCACCAGCGCAGTTAAACATTGAAGAAGAAGAATAGAGAATTTTTTAATAGAATAAGTAACTTTTATGAAAATAAAAATAAAAGTAAAAATATAAAAAATAAAATAATTGACACGTGGTAAGGATCAGTTGGTGCGTGTATTCACTTCCCTTTTTAAACTTGGGGTTGACCGAAAAATGGGACACTTTTACCACTTTTAAATTGTTTTAATGGGTTACTAGGACCTTTACAAAGTTCAAATGTCTTTTTAAAAAAAGTGTTATAGTTGAATGGAGTAATGATGTATTTTTTCAAATTTCACCTACCAAGATATTATTTTGACTTTTATTTTGTACTAATAAAAAATTATCTTCCTACCAAATCTTCATATCAATTCATCTTCCATTGAATTTGATTCCACAAAAACCAAACCAACTCTTTCAATCCGCTTACAAAATAAAAATAGTCTAAGTTGTCCACTAATTATACAAGAATGTAGGAAAATAATGTCAATTTTATCAATTTTAGGCAGATGAGATTTGTAAATATATTATATCCTAAAGATATCCTTATCAAAAATTAAAACCTAAAGATACGAAAAATGGTAGTAGTTCTTTTCATACCATTATATGACATGTAGCAATAAATTTTCTAAAATCAATACTGAACCAAATGCACCTGTACAACTAAATTTGTGATAAATTTTCTCATGACCCTCAACTTTGTGTTCACAAATGGCGAGTACAATGGTAGCACGCTTAGTGTACTTGGCCGGAATCCAGCATTTCATAAGTATCGTGAGATGCCGATCGTTGGTGGTTCTAGAGTTTTTCGGTTGGCTCAGAGAAGTGCCACAGCGAAGACGTATTGGATCGATACAACCAAGGGGATGCTATTGTTGAGTATAATGCATGTTATAGTCCAGCGGTATGATATTTAATTATTTGATGCTTTGCTATTTTATTTGCATTTGTAATTTCTTGTATATTAAATTTAAATGCTTCTATAGTTTATGTATTTATTCGTTAGAATAAAGATGTGTATTGATCAATGAAATAAACCTTTGATCGAGATATAAGTGAACAATATTTATGTTGGGTTTTAAAAGGTGTGAATGGAAAATGAAGAGTTGCGACTTTTATGAAGAGTTGCGATTTTTATGAAAAGTTGTGACTTTTATGAAAAATTGTGACTTTTATTAAAGGTTGTGACCTTTCTGAAAGATTATGACTTTTCCAAAGGTTTGTGACCTTTCGGTAAGGCACAATAAGAACCTTTTCACACTACCCTTTGTTTTCTATAAATTGAGGGATTTTCTCTCATTTTAGTTTAATGAATTTCTGGACTTCTTCTATTACTACTAAATCTAGTATTCTAAGTGTACTTTACTGCCGTTGAGTGGTTCGCTGACACCGTGATTTTAGGTACCGATACACTGGTGAGTAAGATCGTTCTATCCTGGGAGGATATATTCCATTAACCTCGGGTACTTGAGGGGAATAATTTCCTTAAGGGGACACTGTGCATTCAGTGGGCTCGATTTTCTTCTTTAAGAAAAATATGTTGTATATTGTTTCTAATTTGTTTTTGATTCTATTTTTCTACTAGTTTTAATTTTCTAGTTGTGAAAATGCTCTTTAAACTTTGTTGTTTCTTACCAAGTTCTTCAAAGTTTTGTTCTAAGTATCTTAGGAATACAAGGTGAACAACAATCTTAAGGAAATTATTATACTGTTGGTATTTCTTGTATTCTACTGATTGAGAGAAGCAAATCATGGAAGTAGAAGATTAATGCATTACTTCTCCAGAATTCGTTGTTTTGTTTTGCAAGGTCGAGGTGAGAATGTACAAAAAAAAATTGGTGCTATTCCGGTTAAAGATTACACCAGGTAACCTTATTATTTATCTAAGGAGGAAAATAGTTTCTAAGAGTTAACAATTTTGATTTTTTATCATGTGTATCTTTGGAAAAAGATCTGCAAACCATTTGTTGTGAAATGAATTTTGCTTGGCAAATAGTGTTGCCTTTAAAATTCTTTAGTTTGCAAAATGAGAGATGCACATTTTTGTTTGATAAAATAGTGTGTCAAAATGTTATAGTTGGAAGACTATTTGAAAAGAAAAACATTTCTATGTGATAAAGAATATGTTTAATTCTATTTGGAGAATTAAAAAATATTTTTTTTTTGTAGTTTTGTACTCCATGTGAAATTTGATTGTGTCTGATTTTTGTAGGCTACAAAACTTTTGTAGTTTACTACTCTGGATAAATCAAACTATGCAATTGGTTAGAAAAATATGAAAACTTCACATAATAAGTCAATGTTGTACTTTTGACTTTCTATAAACTTCACTGTTATATAGAAACAAATTGTACAAAATTTTTTGTCTTTATTGTTAGTATTCTAAATATATACCAAGTGGTATGTCTATTTGTGATAGATGGAAAAATACCAGTGACTTAGAGTTTGTGATTTTGTACCTCTATGGAATGAACTTTGACACTATGTTAAAGATTATCAAAGAGAATTGAAGCAATATAATTCTTTTGTAGAATAATATTTCCAAAAGAGATTTTATAGTGCCAATGACATTTTGATAGTCTGGGAAAATATGTGGAAAAATTATTTTCAAATACTTGAAAAATATTTTTGAGATCACATTTAAAATGTGGGTGTTCTTTGCTTATGATAAAGATAAAATTAGACTTGGTGTCTAATTTAATTTTGGAGCAAAAGATATGAAATTCAATGATACTTTTGTATTATGTTAGACCCACAAGATTCTTGGAGTACATTTGGTATTGTGGTTGTTGAGTTTCTCTATTACTAGTATATGGTGTGACTAGTATGAAACTACCAAATTCTATATATACTTGTTCAAAATAATTGTGTTCTTTTATGAAAAAGTGTCACTTAAAATGTTATGATTTTTCATGAAAGGATATGTCCATTATAATAAAAGTATTTGCATAGACATGAATATTGGTGAATAGTCATTTGTTATGTTTTGTAAAAGAAACTTTGGACTATATTGCCTTTATTGGACCTGATGAAACTTTGTTCATGGGTAGTTCTATAACAATCAAATTGAAAGTTATGGAAAGTTCCTTATGAGAAGGACATTTGACAAGGTGATGACTCTAAACAATGTTTGTATCACACAAAATTATAAGATATAGGAACAAAATATTAGTGAGAAAAAAGCTACCTCGCAAAGAGCTTTTCAAACTCAATATTTTTATTTGTTCTTACTTGCTTGAGTCAAAGTTTGTGACATGAACACTTGGGGCATGTCAATTACAAAACCTTGTAAGGAAAACTGATCAACTTAGAAGTTTTGTCTAACTTTGAGTGCAATAAATAAAAATGTCATGTTTGTGTGGAGTCTAAGTATGCTGAGCAGTCTTATAAATCTGTTGAAAGGAATTCTAATCCCTTAGAGTTGATTTACACTGACATTTGCGATATGAAGTCAACACCATCTCGTGGTGGAAAAAAGTATCTCATAACTTTCATTGA
>JAJOOR010029790.1:0-17517 GCA_036250505.1 Solanum acaule | reverse complement strand
GAAATAAATTGAAGTGTAAATAAGGGTATAATAGGAAAAAATTTGTTGTCCTTTCTTGATTTGTCAAAATGGACAACTAAATAGGGACAACTAAAAAAGGAAATATGGACAACTAAATAGGGACGGAGGGAGTATTATTTCGTAATGTATTATATTGTTTATATGAATATAAGGTAAAAAATTTGGATAAATTATGTTGTTCTGTGTTACAAAATATTACATATCAACAATTTGAAGGATAAATCTACGAGAATACTAATATATTGTTGAAATAACATAAGCTTTTAATATGCATTACTATATATTACTAGATCTGACCATTTTGTTTTGATAATATCAAGATTATGTTGTATTTTATTATCTCATAGTTTACATTATTTCTGCTATTAATGTATTCTCGAGTTTTGTTTTCAACATTGGGAAACTAAACTCACTTGAGGAATATTTTAATTAATCTCCACAATATACATATAGTAGCATTTGGTAAATATTTATCTGGATTAGATGTTTATACTCTAACAAAACCAACTTACTATGGATAAGTTTTGTTTCTACCGCAACAAAAATGTGAGTTAATTTGACATAATTCCAAGATAGAATTTGTGCATTTTTCTTATTTGTCTTCAAGACACATGTCTAGGAACAGATTCATGATTTAAATTGACGTGTTCAACCTTTAAGGTTATCGTGTTGAAATTTTGTAGGTTTAGTTGAATACACTGATCAAAGGTTGCATCGTTTCATATCATATTTATATAAAAGGTCAAAATTAATTGTTTTTTTTTATAGTAAACACTATACTGAATATGTTATTATTGTTGTTGCAGTATCTGGACACTAGCTACTTCTAGCCACATTGTATAGGAAAAAGTACAAGCTGGAGTAATTTTTTTTTTGGTTTGAATATTGTTTAATATTTGGTGATTGTTCTTTTTATACTAATATTTTTTAATTTTTTTTGTGCAAACAGGACTAGGTTTGATTGTTCTTGTTGCTATTAGATTTGAGTCCTTAATGAATACCTATGAGAAGTGTTGTTTTATATAAGACCTGCAGGCTGCAGAAGCTAACACCACCTTTAGGTTACCCATATCTTTTAAGAATTTAGAAAACTTAGATTTCTCAAGTAAAAAAGTATGCTGGTCTAGAACCATAAATTTTCAAATATTTGTGTGATTATAAAATTTAATCGCTTTTTTTGAAAATTTGTTCTATAAATATTTTCAAATTTTCAAAAATTGGTTTAGAACAATTTTTGGGTTATTTGGACTTTCACTCACAATACTTTAATATTTTTCAATAAAATGTGTGTTCAAATATAATTTTAAATTTCAGGTTTTCACTTTAAATTCATGATTTTAAAAAATAAATAATTTCCTAGTGATCCTGGGAGTGTTGCATTTCATTCCATATAAAGATTTAAATTACAAAACAAAGGATAGAGATTAAAATGTCATCCGTTTATAGTTTGTCTTAAAAAATGTCATTGCCGTTAATATTTTGGTTCAAAAAGGTCCTTGCAGTCAATACTTTCACTATAAATGCATTTTTGAACTTAAGTATTGATGGCAAGATCATTTTTTAGCCAAATTATCAACGGAGGACATTTTTATTCATTTCACATAGCTTAAGAGCATTTTTTTTTATAACCCTTTTCTCTAAAGAAAAATTGTTTTGTTAAATTTCGATTTAATATTTGATCTCTTATCCATGAGAAAAGGACCATTTAATTTGCACCCTTAGAAAGTTGTTGGGATCTATTGTCAAATGGAATCTTATAGTGATAGACTCACTGTTAAATCATCTGTTGCTTCAGTTTCAATTTATGTAGCTAAATTTGAATAGACAAGATTTTTTTTTATTTTTTATAAAAGATTACTTTTCAAATTTGTGGTTAATAATGTTTTATTTTATTTGTGTAGGTATAAGATTTTTGAAATTTGAAATTAAGCATCCGTAGCATTTATTTAGTACTGTCTTCTTTCCATTTTAATGGTCATTTTAGCACTTTTCATATTTAATAAAAAAATAAAATAAATATAAGCCTGTATATATAGTTTACTAAGTTACCTCTATTTATTTTTTATAGATGTTTCATTTTATAATTGAGCAATACCAAAAAAACTATTTCCTTATTATTAAGGATATAATTGTAAATAATTACTAACATTAGTTTTGAATTTCTAAAGTAACATTTATTTTGAGATGTCTATTTAATTTTAGCTTAAGTGTCAATCAAAATGGGACAAAGCGAGTTTACACCTTTAATTTCTCGTTAAGGATAAAATGTACTAAAATGTGTGTGTCCACGTAAATCATAAGTCCGAACAAAGGTAGTATATACTAAGGTGGCAAAATCAGCTCATAATATCATAATTGATCCAACTTGTTCAGGTCTGGGTGGGTTAATGACCCTCTTATTTTATCAATTTAATTATTTTCATTTGTTTAATTAAGCTCATTTGAAAACTGAGATGATATGCAACATAAATTGAAAGTCCGACGAAGGAAGTATATAGTAAAGGTGACAAAATTAGCTCATAATATCATTATCCAACTTGTTTAGATTTGAGCAGGTGAATGACCCTCTTTTATATCAACTCAATAATTAAGCTCATTTGAAAATTGAGATGATATGCAGCTCAGATTAACTCATGAGAAATTTTTTTTGAATACTTGAAAAATATTTTATTTATTTGTTATGTTACAGTTATAATATAAGGAAAACAATTAAATAAGAATTGAATAGATTGAGTTATGACTTGACTTTTAATCTATTTCAGTCTAAATAACTTTTAGATGAGTCAATAATATGCTTATTCACTCAATTTCATTTTGACATGCCTAATTTCAACTTAACTCGCTTATTTGACAATCTTAGTGAATAGTATATCGAAAGAATCCAAACATCTAAAGAAGCTCATATCTAAAATTTGAGATTGTTTACAGAGATCTGAGATGGTTGAAATTGTTAAAAAAAACAATTCAGCTCGTTGAGGAAGATGAATTGTTGTATCTAACAATGCATAAATATTGTATAAAAATATATAAGAATATATATACATCTCTTATACTTAGTTATACATCTATTTCTAAAGAAGCTCATATCTAAAATTTGAGATTGTTTACAGGAGATCTGAGTTGGTCGAAATTGAAAAAAAAAACAATTTAGCTTGTTGAGAAAGACGAATTGTTGTATCTAACAATGTATAAATATTGTATAAAAATGTATAAGAATATATGTACATCTGTTATACTTAGTTATACATCATATAAATATATAAATATATACTCCTTCACTTATATAATATAAATACATTACATATACATGCTTCTATTTATCTAAAAAAATTTTACCATGCGATACATTTCTGTAAGATACCCTATTTTTTATGCAAGCAATATTTGTATATATGTATATAAATCTTAATGTACCGATTACAGTAGTCGAAAAATTACCCAAATTTATGATTGCACATTTATAGTCGGCAGTTGTAGTTGGAAAACAACTTATTTCTAGTAGTGTACGAAGACAAAGTAAAATTGCAACTAAACATACTCATGAGAGTAATTCTCCTTGTATAAGCAGTCAACCTAGGGTGTCATTCTTAAGCCACAAAATTCTGAAATAGATTGGCATGTAAATTTTTGTGGTTTAAGATTTAATTCCAAAATCATCTCAAAGACATGATATATTAAGTAGATATTGTGAGGGACCTATAAATTCTTGATTTTGGAAGCAAGAAGAAATTGAAAAAGACACAATTTTCGTCCTAACTTAAGGTTTCTAATCAAAATCGTGAATGGATCAACGTTTCAAGGGGTAAGCAGAGCCATCAATATGGACTAGGCTCACTGAGCCAATTCATAATTTAATAAAGTGAAATTATGATTTTTGAAGTCTATTTCAGAATAAGATTTTTTAGCTCAGTATGCATATGTCTAGTGTGGTTTGCATTCTACATAGTGATAGATGTATTTAATGTGTTCTAACTTACGTAGATAATGGACTAGTTTAATCTGATCCATCCAAATTCAAAGATCGTATAAATCAATTCAGATAAATCAGACTGACTCATATTGACAACTCTTTTTAACATGCAAGTAGCCAACTTGTGCAAGACAACCCTATATTGACTTATGTGGTTTGCATTCTACATAGTGATAGATGTATTTGATGTGTTCTAACTTACGTAGATAATGGACTAGTTTAATCTGATCCATCCAAATTTAAAGATCATATAAATCAATTCAGATAAATCAGACTGACTCATATTGACAACTCTTTTTAACATGTAAGCAGCCAACTTGTGCAAAACAACCCTATATGGTCCTACAACTACAATTAATGGAATTGACTTCGTCTTATATTTTTGTTTGCTTCCAAAACAACATAAATAAAAGACGTAACTAGTGCGTTATTCATTTCAAGTTTTCAAGTACTAGACTAAATGATTTGAAGTAGTAGAATCAAAATACTTAATTTTACAATTATATAAAATCAAAATTTAATTTTATTCTTTCAAAAATTAACTTATATTTGTTCTATTTTGCACCCAAAGATAGTCTATTTGAACATGTTAAAGACGTTCCTTTGCATCGAGTAAGGGTTTAGGGTTCGTTCAGTTACTAGGATAGGATAGATATATCTCATGAAATTCACTATTTCATCTTTTATAGGAGTATCAGATAGGTAATTTTATTATTTTATATAAACACAAAATTTAAATTATTAACTTTTATCGAATTTATAAGCTATAACAATTATTGTAGGTCCACAATCAAAAGGTCTTATATATATAATCTTTGACCCCTTTTCAACATACTATCCTTCTTGATCCTTTGCCTTCTTCTCTTTTTATATATAAACAAAACAAATCTCTCCACCCCATTTAACTAAGTCGTGAACAATCAATCATCATATTGTAAAAGTTTGATATAATCCTATTGGAATTTTTTATTTGTAAGAATGGGCGGTGAAGATGTACCAAAAGGGTTTCTAGCAATAAAAGTAGGTCAAGTAAAAGAAGAACAACAACGATTCATCGTCCCTATTTTATATTTCAATCATCCTCTATTTATGCGGTTACTCAAAGAAGCTGAAGAAGAGTATGGGTTTAATCAAAAGGGAACTATAACTATCCCTTGCCATATCGAAGAATTTCGCAATATTCAGGGTAAGATTGATAAAGACCATCACCATCACCATCGATCACTTTCTTCATGTACCATGTTTTAGGGTTTGAGATCATCGTTTTCTTCTTTTTTTTCCTTCTAATTTCTTTTGTAATTGGTCATGTAACATGTTTTGAAAAGAGTTCAATTGAATCTGTTTGGTGAAAATATTATACTATATTTTTCTATGTATGTAAAATAGATTTTTTAATTTTGTGGAATATTCCCGTTTCATAGAGAAACGTCTAACGTAGTGATTAAAAAAAAAATTAGGTCGTAAAATGTTGAAAAGAATTCTGTCTTTTAAATAAGCTTGGAGAAAAATATTTGTGGAAAACCTTTGTATTATATTTGTTATAATTTACATTATCTTCCATGATTTCTAACTCTTTTAGTTCACAAATGGAGAAAAAAAAAATAGCATTTTGATTTGGGAGACCGAAATCTCAATATGTTGTTTGTTACTCCAACCAAATGATTTAATTAGGGAACTATCTTGTTTTATTATATAAAAACTGGAAATAACGATGTTTAGAAAGGTAATTTATTTTTTTATAAAAATCAAACTATGATATTTTCAGATACTGCTAAAATGACGTGATTTGAGGTGTGGCCAGAATTATGATAATGAAAGACACGTGTCATACTATAATAGCTCAGTTGGTACGTGAGAAAAATAATGAGTATTATACATCAGAATAAATAACGATTTAAAAGGTACAAAAATTGAGATGAATAAGATAATACATTTTTTTAACAACAAACCACAATTTAGTATTACATCAAAGCAAGCTAGAAATCATAGAGAATATATTCATGTATTTAATCCATCAAAATATTTTAACCAGATATAAGGGGAATGGTTGAAATATACTATAATTGAGTGGTTAGAAGTGTGCTTTCTCTGAAAGTTTAAGTCGATAAATGAGAGACAACATGTCAAATGATGTCTTAAACACTTCATATGCTAATATTTCAGTTATAATATATTGTGGTAATCACTCAACAATTATAAAGAGTATGGTTAAAATCCTATCTTAAAAGATTACGAGAGTTCAGAACTCATAACTTAAAATTCTTTATCATTTCTACTAGTAAAAATGGTCTGCTATAATTTACTTGTTGAAAATTCGAGAAGGAGATGACATTTTTAATATCATTCAAATATATTTTTGAAGATAAGTGAGACAACGCCACTCTACTTACAAATTCTCTTAAAAAGAGGCACGGAGAGTATTCTTCTTTACTTCTACAAGTTATTTCTTCCTTTTCTTTTAAAAAAACATACTATATTGACAAGTTTTACATTTTTGATATTTTTAATTTGGTAAATAGTTTCATAATTTGCATTCTTATATATTTTGTCTTGAGATTTATTATATTCAATGGGGCTAATACGTAATGATTAAATTAGGTTCAACTTTGTCTTCGTTGAGTTCTTTTTCCCCCCTTATATTTTTATTGCTTAATCTAAGTAATAAGGGATATTTAATACATAATAAGGTTATTCAAATATATGACAGTTTGGCCGAGTGGTCTAAGGCGCCAGATTTAGGCTCTGGTCCGAAAGGGCGTGGGTTCAAATCCCACAGCTGTCATTTTATTTTAGTTTTTAAAAGAAAAACTAAAAAAACTTAATTTGGGTTTACCATCATGAGTTCAATGCCAATAATTTCTTTTAAAAATAGATCAAATATCCACTCAAAAGGAGGATCTACATATTAGACATATTCCACTCCATATATGATTATATTCTATTATTATTATCTATACTTTAAAATATTACGTATCTTATCGGTAATTAAAAGTTTCCTACCATATATTGAGAAAGATACACCTAGATACATATATTTTTGCTATCAATTTTACCATAGGTAGAGAGGCGAGCAAGATGCCGGGGGGGGGGGGGGAGTGAGATTTGTTATGTATGCTGAATACACGTGGATCACACTATATACACACTAGATACATGTATATGTATGTATCTGGTGTGATTCACATGTATATGACATACACGATACATATGAAAGCGGCAAGGGAGGTGAGGGAGGCTAGCGAGATTCGTTATGTATACCAGATACATGCGATTCCACTTGGATACAATGTATTTAGAATAAATTACACCTAATTTTGACGCATGTATCCCGAGATATATGTATCTAAACGTATTTGAAAGCACCAAAATTTAGTAAGATACGTAATATTGCAAACTAAAGTGTATCTAAGTAATTAACTCCTAAAATAGTGAGATTTATGCAAGTTTCCCTTTTCTTTTTTTTTACTCAATCATCAATTATTATAAGTGAATTTATGAGGTATTGAAAGGCCATGAGTGCCCGACCAAAAAAATAAGGGAAACTTATATAAATTTCATACATTTGGGGGCTAATTACATCTTATTCTGAAAGTTTCCGCAATTACAAGAGTTGGTTGTCTAATTCATTGCAAATGTTACATTACTTAATGGGAAGGATGTATCCGAAAGAGGATAGGGATGTATCTGAGAGGGGATGGATGTATCCTAAAGAGAGGATAAGGATGTATCCGAGAGGGAATTTTTGTAATATTTTTAAATGATAGAAAGTTTTGGAGATTATGATATTTTCAGTTGTATATTTATGTAATTTCCAAAACATAAGGCCATGAGAAGAGCACAATTGGTATGGGCCCAAATGTAAAACTTTAAGGCCTAATTATACATATATTCCTATCATATCTACTAATTCTTTATATAGATTGATATATTACATATCGCCTAATTAATAATTTCATACAAATTTCAAGTTAGATATACCTAGATAAATGTATTTTTGCTTCTAGATACATTCTAAAATAGATACATAAGGACAAAGACGAATGAGCGAGTGAGAGAGGCGAGCAAGCTGATAGATGGTAGGCGAGCGAGAGAGCCGATTTATCTCATATACATACGAATCCCACTAGATACATGAATATGAGATATCAGATACAATCTGGAATACAAATACGTCGGGAATGAGGTGAGAGAGATAGGAGAGAGGCAAGTGTGAGATTGGATAGAGGCAAGTGAGAGAGTCAGCATATCCCAAATACATGTGAATCTACTTGAGTACAATGTATTTGAAACGATTTATACCTAATTTTGACTCTATATAACTGAGATACATGTATCTAGACACACCAAATACATGTATCTAGGAACCAAAATTTGACATGAATAGTAATTTTAAAAACTCACGAGAAGACACGTATATATATATATATATATATATCTTTTGTTAATATTCTTTATTTCTATCTCCGTTCCAATGTTAATTGAAAATTTTATGTTGCACCTATAAAAAATTAACAGAGAAGTAGAAAGAAGAGCACGTGAAAGAAAAATGCAAGAACTCGTTATTGAAGAATTTTAAAGCTCAATTTTTTTTAAAATTTGATTTGACGCAAACGTAAATCATTTAGAATTTAATAATATTTCAAAAGATTCAAAACATCGACAAGGGCTCATGTTTAATATTTGAGACTTTATGAAGAAGATTTGAGTTGGTCGAAATTTAAAAAATTAAATCGTCAAGGAAGGTAAATTGTTGTAATTAGTGGTGGGCATGATACAGTATTGAAAAAATCGGTTCAGTAATTCGGCATGCGGTTTTTAAAAAGTACAAAGTACATAAATCTCATATATTTGGGGTTAATTACATCCTATTCCGAAAGTTTTCGCAATTATAGAACTTTCAGATTTTTCATTGCTCTTGTATACATTCTTTGGTTATCCGATACATTGCAAATGATACATTACTTAATGGAGAGATGTATCTGAGAGGGGAAATGAGTGTATCCAAGAGGAAATTTTTGTAATTTTTTTTAATTGAGGGAATTTTAGAGATTATGATATCTTAAGTTGTGTATTTATGTAATGTTTCCGTTTAAAAATACTATATACCATTACCATATCAAATTAATTCGGTATGATATTTTAAAGTTTGATTTTGATATTTACGGTACAGTAAATCGATTACCATAATTTTATCATTTTTAACATACATATATTCATATAATAAAGAATTATGACTTTGACTTTTCAAGAAACATCTCATTTATATCATACTAATAGCTTACACATGTAAAACAATTTAAATAAAGTACAAACAGTTCTCTTTGTTAATCAATCACCCAAAAGAATAATTAAATAAGATAGAGTAATCAAAATTTGAACATCTAAATACTAAATTACTATTTATATATTTACTAATTTTTTATATATATATATATATATATATGAATTTCATATGTAACTATATACTTCAGTACAATATCGATATATCATTATTATTTTTATAAATACCAAGTACCTAACCTTTTTAAAATGCATACCAAATATCATAATATTCAAACTGCGGTGTTAAAAAATTAATTTTAATATGATATTCGATATTCTATCATATCATACACACCTCTAGTTATAATGTATATATTTTGTATAAACAATGTATATGAATATATATGTGTCTTTGATGCATAATTATACATCATATATACAATATCAATACATTATATATACATGCAGCCATTTTAATTGAAATTTTGTTTGCTTGTACAGTTACATAAGAAGCCCTAATCTAATATATAAACCCAAAGAGATTATTACTTTACGTCCTGAATTAGGTTCCACAATTAATTTTTCTGTGATTTTTGAATTCGATTAAACTAAATGTTCTTGTGTGAAAATTTGATGGAAGTCATTAATTAATACTTTATTTACGAAGTAACCATATCGAGCTTGTTCTAAAAATTTGATGTAAGTCAATTGTATTAAACTCTTATAATATAATTTTTAATAGTCTAGCTTTCAGTCGACTGTCAATTTTGTCAAGTCGATTGGACAACAGATTAAAAGATTAGATGATACAGACATAAAAGAATTAAAACACTCTAGATATAAAATTTCTTTTACTGATTAGGATTATCGATATGGTGCCTAATTCAATTTCCTTGGATTACAAGGGTTTCATTGAAGCTTTGAATATATCTTTGATTATATGGATAGTATTGATGTAAGCTGCAGAGAGTTCCTTAGTCCTTTTAAGGTAATTTTTAATTTTTTTTATCGAATTCAGCTAATTATTACTGTTAATTATAATTAATAATACATATTGTAAAACACCAAATGCTTAATATCCATTTTTGATGTTTTCAAAATTAAACTAATTGCAATTTTCCGTTTTGTTCATATTATTTGCCTATATATGCATAAAGACGCCACAGTAAGGTACTCTGGATGCTAACAAAATAAAAAGGAGAAATTCTAATATATAAAGCTAATGCATATATTAATTTTGCTAATACACTCTATCAAACGACAATATAAAACTAATACTAAATTATAAGTACTTAGCATAAAAATGAACAAAATTGTTTTTATAATAAATTCTATGAGGGCTAGGTCGGGTCAGAGTCTTCACAAGTTTGTCACACAATCACCCTGCCCCGCCACATTATTATTCCTACAAATCTCTCAAGGTCTCAGAGTCAGAATCTTGGCCTTGGTTTCATCAGGTTAGGTCTTGAGATCAGGGTTGGATCTCGGGTTGACAACCGAGATGACGGGCTCAATTTCATCTCGGTTGGGGTTAAGGTTATGTTTTCGGATCGATATTGGGGTCGGTGTTACACCGAAGATTGGATTTGGATAGGGATATGAATTCATGTCTGGAGTCATAATATTTGCTAAATTATATTTTAATGATTTTGAAATAATATTTTTTTATTATTAATCAATTAAAAAATTAAATTAAGAAAATATTTAATTTCTTGATTTTTAAAAAAAAAGAAAAACAACGTCCTTCAAACTGAACACACCCAAAATCCTTTTGTAATCAAATTTAGGGTCAACCCATGAAAGGTGTCACGTTAGGTTCTGTCATTTTGTAGGTAACACTATTTTTATAGATATAATAATAAATAATTGTAGACAGAAATTAACCACTTTCTTGCAAGTGTTTTCCACCAAGGCCTTTATTTTCATCTTCCATTTGTTTGTATATATAGATAATAATATCTAATCATTGACTTTTGAATTTTTAGTAAATATTTTGACTCCGCCATTCATATATACTAGATTTGTATTAGTGTAGATTGTCTATATCATATTCTTAAAGGTGTGTTTTTTTCAAAACTTTACTGAATGTGAGAGATGTTGTGCACTGGTTATTTTGTTTAGTTAATGAGTTGACTAGTCCGTCTAAGAGACCAAAATTCATATTTTATAAATAATAGTTTTTGGTCAACGTACACTAACACATGAATTATTTTAATTTTTTATAGATTATCAAAACAAAGATAATAACTAAATATTTTGTTCTTGTTCGTTAGGCATTCACAAGAAACACAAATTAGATCACAGTGGACTTAAAAGGTTTTGCATTTTATAGGCGCACCAAACTTTCCTCTTCCTTTTGTCTTTTTTATTTTAATCAATTTAATATTTAATACATATATGAAGTTCTTTTTTGTTTTTGTTTCTAAGGTTAGTATGTAGTTGAGATTTAACTCGCTTTCTATAGCCTTGGACATTGTGATTTGTGTTTGTCATAGTATTAGTTTTACACATGTTTTTTTTAGTTACCGCATTATTTCACTGCTACTAATATTTCTTTTCTTTGAATGCTTTGTGTTGCTTTCCTTATTAATTGACATATTTTTTTGATAGTTCTAATTTTTTTTATAGGATACATAACTAATATCTCACATTTGATGGTACTAGTGATACATAAGATTTAATATCGTGTGATCAATTTATATAAAGACAACAGAATCTTCAAATAATTTTAATCATTTTATTTATTTTGTTGATTTTATGTTTTATATTTGTACGAGTATATTTATTAAATAAATTAGCTTATAAATTTTATTTTTTAGAGAGAGTTATTTTTTGCTAAATTAATTCAATAGAAATTAATACAATATTTGAAGTTGTTCAACATTTACAAATTAAAAAGACAAATATTTACGACGAATATGAAATCAAATGAACAAGTTCGTTTTCTCATTAGGCAATACAATATATATAAGCCAATTTCCCAATGTTGGTAACCTCTACACACAAGTGCAGATGATGAGAAATGTGCATATAGAAATCCAAGATGTATGTTATGTGTGCTAAAGATAATACTTATTAAAATATAGATTTACATTTTTTATGTGTAAATATAGATGATTTATTTGATTTTACTATCGTTTATCGTCTTTTCGATTTTAAAGTAGATGATCTATCTATTTTAAATTTATTAAGATAACAATTATTTACCCTCAAATAATTCAAGTGAAAAAATAGCAAATATATGACAATAAAATTGTTCTTCTCATAACTAGTTAGAAGTCAAGAAAAATAATTTTGAAAACACATGCCTTGAAAGGTTTATGTGTTATTAGGAATTAGAGTTTATAATTCCTTAGATTACATATGTTTAAATCGGTTATTGTAAGGCTCATTGAAATCTAGCGAAGTTGGGAGTAAATCTTGCAGAGGTACAAACTTCAAATGGAAGAAACTAATTTCATTAAAACTTGTGATTATTTTCAGATCTTTTACGTAATTTGGAAGTTTTGACCATAAACATTTTCAAATAAATTGTAATTTGCTATGAAACTAATTGACCCAACAGTTCTTTTATGGATACAATAGAGTTTAATAGCAAGTGTATTTCTGTTAAACTTATTTTATTTATCGACGTATAAAAGTTAAGCAAACCACAAGTTCCATCCTTTTCACTATAACAAAAATAACTTTTAGCGGCAATAAATAGACACATTAATAAAGAGTGCTAAAGTCTTTATCGACATTAGTGAAGTGTCATTAAATCCAGTGTCTCTAAAGACTTTAGGGACATATACAAAGAGTGCTAATTACCGCTAAAAATACATATTTAGCGACAATTGAGCTATTAACATTAATTAATTGCCGCTAAATTCATTTTTAATTTAGCGTTTGTATTTAAATAAATTTTAAAATATTTATATATTTTAATTCTATAAAGTATCTTTTGTCAATGTCCAGTTGATCTTTTCTTATTGTTGTTGTAGTACTAGCTAGGCATAGCATAGAAATAGAACAACTATTATATAAATTCATTTCCTACTGAAAAATAAAGAATATAGTAAATTACTGAGAAGGAGACCAGATTGATTAAATTTAAAAAATTGTATTAAGTACCAATCATAAAAGGGAAGGACCACTAAATATAACAATCAAGTACCTAATAACATTTTTTTAAAAAGCAGCTTGAATTATTAAACAATTTCTAGTAAATTTTCCCCAATTCCTTAGCAGGAAAATAGTTGAAAAAAATAATAATGGCATTGAAAGGTATGAATTATTGCTAGCACAATTGAAACAGTCTTTGGTTGTAAATTATTTTAATTAACAGTGATAATGACCAATTTCGCAATAAATTAATTATTGAGAGAAGAGTCATATTACCATAAAAATTCTTGGATTTGAAAGTTAAAAATATTATTAGCCTGAAATTCTGGTTGTGTCTCTCTCAACATGAAATCCAATATCTTTTCCAACATATGTTGAGTCTTCTTTAATTTTTAATATTTCAAAATTTTCTTGGAATGAGTTAGTATTTGGAGTATTCTGACCTCATTTATTTTGCATTTAATAAATGTATAAATCTAAATTGTTCAGATTTCAATTTTTAAGTTTTTTTTTCTTTTTAAATTTGAATTTTAATTATTAAGTGTGTTAGTTTTTTTAATTTTACAATCACTAATTAATCTGAATAAATTTGAATAATTAAGATTTGTAACAATTTTTTTTAATAAAAAAATTTAGCGTATCAAGGTCATTTTATCAACGGTAAACAACACAAATCCTACTAATTTGGGTGTTAATTATATCTCTTTACGTGAGTTTGCAATATTATCAATCATACCATAAATCGCAACTCGAATACACATTTAGATACATGTATCTCGGATACATATTTATCAGATACATATAATTAAGTGTATCTAAATAAGAAATATAACTGAAAGACATAAACTAAGAGGAAATCACGCATATAACAACTTTTAAGTATTTGCCGTATCACAACTCCTAAAAAAATTTCAAAAAAATCATTATTTTTGTATATCTGATATGTTCATTCTATGTATCTGAATTGTTCTTATATGTATTTTATATAGTCTCTTTTATACATCTGATATATGCTTAATGATTAGATGCATCTGATATGTTATGTTGGTTTTAGGAGCATTTTAATATTTTTAAAATTATGTTGAAGTTCTGTCTCCAATTCTATGGCTTCATACCTGTCAGAATTTAGACCATTATACCTTAATTACTCAGCATGGTGCATTACTCTTTTAGCCGTTGAATTTGCCTTAATTGTCACACTTCATTGCTAATTAAGTTTGATGTGAACGTTGGCCATTCTTGTTGTCCGTTGTGGCTTTCTGGCAGAACGTGTGTAGTGGTCAACTATGACCATTACTTCCTCACTCTTTATTCCCAATTATTCTTTGTAACCTATGTAACTCCTAAGACCATTATCTTCACTATTTACTACCCCTTTATCTTCCTATTCATTGCTAGGAAGACTTCTTGTAGTATAAATAGTAGTGGTCTTCATTTGATTTGTAATACATAACACATAAGAAAAGTATAGAGTGAAAGAGTTAGTCAAAAAGAGAGTTCTTGTTAGTTGAAGGAAGGTGTTCTTTTTGTGGAGCTTTGGACTCAACTCTTGTCCAGAGTTGTTGAGTTATATTTTGCGATTAGGCTGTTGTATCCTGGAGGAGACAAGTCAAGAAGGACTACTGCTGGACCGGTGAAAACATTTGCTGCAGTGGGCTTGAATCTCCTTAAAGAGAGCGAGATATCCGCGCCTCAGCCTGAAGAGATTTATTTCTTCATTTTTATTTTCAATTGTAATCTTGTATTTTTTTGTTATCTTGTAAGTTTTCACTAACATGTTATTTTATATATCTGAATTGTTCATCTATGGTTATGATATAACTTCTTTTACACGTATATGATATGTACTTAATAACCATTCAATGCTTATTTTTAGCACCTATTCAGTTGTCCCATGAAAACTTTGCAAACATCCTATGTATTTGATCAATCACACATCCTGAAAAATTTATTGCAGATAATAAATAGATTGACATTGACCATAAAATATGATTAATCAAAACATATTTTTCTTCAAATGATAACAATTTGTTTTGTCATATACTAACTCTCTTCATTATGTTCTTAATCAATTCTACAAAATGAGATTTATCTTTTCTATAGAGTCTTAGTATCATTTAGAAATTTATTCAAAGATTTCTATGAGAATAGTCATTCATACCACTCAATCTACTTTCACCTCTAATCGCCGATGCCCATCATTATTGCAATCACAACCAATCGTTATTCACAATTGTAATAATTAGATTCGATCATTATTAACCACCATTTATAATCATTTTCCTTAACCACTATTATCACAACCACAAATGGCAATCACTATACCACTGAGCACCATCATCATTCGTTATCACCATTAGCTATCACTATCAACTACAATTATAAGTCGCTATCACTAATTGCCACCATGAACCACCAACATCTATCACTATTGTCATCCTTCGAAACCACTAGCTACTATCCATAACCAACGCAATCAAGCAATATCATCCCTAATTGACACTCACAACCATCACTGCTAGGCATCACCAGCACCGATAATCATGTTATTTTTGACTTAGTATTTAAAAAATAATTTTATTTGCACATTCAAATACTGAGAAAACAAACCGTCTTAATTATTTAATAGTGAGAATATACAAAAAATATTGGTATTCAACAAGTCCAACACTAAGGCCGCAAACTCCCTTTTCCTTGAAACGTAATTAAGGCTGCTAATGAGCTAAGCGCCAACGAAGCTACAGTGCCACTGTAGACTTTCCCGCTAAACATCCTTTTCATAAATCTCAAACTTTATAGTCTCTTAATTGTTAATATTTTTTTATTCCAAAATCATAGGAATAAAAAATCCTTTTAACAAAAGTTTTCATTATTTTGAAATCTATACATGTGGTTTTGACGTGTTGAGAGTGTTATACAAAAAAAATATTAGTTCGTACTATCTTACATCATTGTTCATCTTAAAACTAAAGATATTCAACCTAGGCAATAAATGATATTTCTTATATAATCAAGATACGTATTTTAACTTCATTATAATTTTAACTATATCATTTTTCGAATAAACATATATAATGTTTAATCTTTTAAATAACTTAGTAATGTAAAAGAAAAAACACATTGTGTGCGCGTAAAAAGATCATAACAAAACAAGAATTAAATTTAGATATAAGAGATATGAAAAGGTCATTTTTTTCTATTTATGTTATAAGTAGCCTAGTGATATTAGTTCATGACTGGTTTGCTATTTGTTAACCGAAAATCGATAATATTCAAACGAACCAATCAATAAACATCCGTACCATTTATAGTTGTCAACAATATATTTTGAAAATGGATAAGTTAGTGTGTGTGTTTGGTACGTAGAAAAAATATTTTTCATTTTTTTCATTTTCAATTGGTCAGAATTTTTAGAAAATATTTTTCTAAAGAAACAAGTTTTTTAAAAATAGGGATAAGGCATAAATACCCTCCTAGACTATGACCGAAATTCCAAAGGCACACCTTAACTAAACTAAGATCTTATTACCCTGTTAAAATAATTTTGTACACCTTTTTGTGATCAGGGTATAAGATGAATAGAGATTTGTTACATATCCAAATAAGATAATACATGCTCTTGCCACATAACAATGTGACGCAAAAGATTATATCATGGTATTGACCTCCACAACAACTATTTTAATTAATTATGAAATTAAGTTAACTAACATTGCTGTTGTTTTTTTCAGTAACTAACATTACTGTTCATTAGCCTAAAATTTTGAAAGAAAATACTTCTCAATTTCCTTTCATGTTCTTTTCTATTTAGTCTAAGGCCTCATTTGTTTTCATTAAGATTAAGACGTCTGAATTTGAATGCGTATCTAAATATTAAGATGTCAAAATTTAAATGCACATCTGAATATTAAGATGTAGTTTCTAGGTCTGAACACTGAACCATTAAGATTTTTTGTTTTCAATATCTGAATGTGCATAATTTATCTTTTTTTAAAAATTAGGAATTAAACACTATATCAGTAAAAATTATAATCCAAAATCAAGATAACTTCTTCCAAAAATTTGTTTCAAGAATAAGATTATAATCCACCCCGGGGGGGGGGGGGGGGGGGGGGGGGGGGGGGGGGGGGGGGGGGGGGGGGGGGGGGGGGGGGGGGGGG
>JAJOOR010029789.1:0-13045 GCA_036250505.1 Solanum acaule | reverse complement strand
TCAAAGTCAGTTTATAATATCAATTTCACTTTAGAAAGAAGACCCACGTTTTTGGATTGAAACCTAGAAATTGGAGATTTTGAAATTCATCTTGAAGGGGCCTCTTGGGGAAAGGAATCCCATGAGTGATAAGCAACCATACCTTGTTGACGAATTAACCACGAAAATCCGAGTTGAAACCTTGGAGAATTGGTCTTCTTCTTGAAGCTCCAATCTTCTTCAAAGTTCTTGAGAAGAGAGAGAGAGTAGAGAGAAGGAGGAACTTTAGGTTTAGATCTTTAGGGTTTTGTGTTTGAGTGATAAAAGTGAGGTAAAGTGACTTAAAAATCATTATATACATGTCCCCTAAAGTACCTTAAATACCCCTCACTTAGTTGGACTCTTTAATGAAGTAAAAACTGATTTTTGAATTTCAGCATTTTCGTCGCGGAACAAGTCCGCAACGCGGAGCAGTTCCCTAAAGTTATTTGGAATTAAATTTCGAGACAGTAGAGTCCACGACATGACCGCGATGCAAACTGACTTTTTGCTCCTTGGGGGAGCAAGTCCGCGATGTGCCAGGGTTCCCTCCATGCACAATTTGCAAGCTGCCTTGGCAGCTTGCTTGGCCATGGTTGGGGTCCTCCTCGGGGCCCCTTAGGGTGGCCCCTGGGCATTGTGTTCGAACGTTTTGACCTTATAAACATATATTTACCTAATTTAAACCTTCTTACAAGATTATACCATCATACGATACTCCCAAACCTGCCCAAAACCTAAGGACACACTAGGACACATTCTTCTCTAGTTTACGGACGTCTTGGTCGTTTCTTGACGTTTAGACTTTTACTCTTTCAAACCAAGTCAATTGCATTAATTTAGGTTTAGAAACACCATTTTAACTATTTTTAAGTCATTATTCATAAGGTGAGGCTTTAACTTAAGTCATAAAATTTCTGGGGTGTTACAGCCTTATATAAGCCACTTAGCTTACACAACATAAGATAATAGAAATGAGTGGAAATTTAAAATATTTTGAACAACATCAAAGTCTTTTATATACGAAGCGGAAGTCTAATACACTTTGTCTCAAACCATCTACAACATGAATATCTTGGGACACATCCCATACAATAGTGTTCAAAAAAGAAAACGAAAGAACATAAGAGAAATGGTGGTCGAATCCTCGAATGCTATGAGGACTCACAAATTTTCAATCCTCGCTTCTACTAAGATCCTAGCAACGGGAATGAGAGTTGATATCGCCAGACCCTACATTTGGATAAGATATGTAGGAAGGAGTATGCGTTAGTACAAACATGTACTAAATATAACAGCTTGCATAAACATCAGCATAAGCATAAGAGATGACAACATAAGTGATAAGCATAATCAATGCACATAAATAATCACAACATAGGAGGAATAATTCTTAAAGTAACCTCAACTTATCCTTATTCAAAACTTAGGCCATCCATCTATAGTCATGCATATCATGGAAGACAACTCAAGCAACAATCAAAGCTAAACCTCATATTAAACATACTTACGATTCTTCCTTGAAGTAACCTTGCTTCATAATAACTTTGCTAATTTGATTGAAGAATAGTCAATCGTTAATTATTCATATTATCCATGGGAGGCATATCATATTTCCAACCCAAGCTAAGTCTTTATCCATGGAAAAGTACTACTAACTAATCGAAGATATCCATGAGGGAGTCTCATACTACCAACTCAAGCTATCATTGAAGGTATCACTTACCAAACAAAGCTATCCATGAGGGAGTCTCATACTACAAACTCAAGCTACCATGGAAAAGCACCTCATCATGCTTTTCCAATCTACCATGGAAAGCACCTTATCATGCTAGTCCAATCTACCTTTAAGGATACTATTTCTCAATCCAAGCTATCCATTAAATGGTATGGCCTTACCAAGTCAAGCTACCGTGAAATGGTCTTATTTTGCCAAGTTAAGATATGCATGGAAGGGTACTATTTCTCAATCCATGCTACCATGAGTTTTACTAACCCAAGCTACCATGAGTTCTACTAACCCAAGCTATCCATGAGTTCTACTAACCCAAGATACCATGAAGGGATCTCATATTACCACTTCAAGCTACAATGGAAAAGAATCTCATTATGCTAACACAACCTATCCTTGGAGAAGCATCTCATTATGCTAATCCAAGCTCGACCTTATCATATTAACTCATAAATTCTTTGATTCAGTTTAGGTGAGAAAATCTTTCAACCTAGAATCATTCGATGTGAGGAAACCTTTCACATTCATGTATTCATACATTCATAAAGGAAATCATGTGGGTAAATCCCTTCCACAACCCTCCATCTAATAATCAACCATTATCATATAAGCTTCACTCTCAAAGCACTAATACTCATAATTCATCATACATGTTTCACTCTTAAAGCAATATATCTCATAATCATCATATATGCGTAAATCTCACGACATGTCTAATCATAATTTCCCATATATGCTTCACTCTAAAGTAATTCTAATCATGTATCATCATATAAGCTCAATTCTAATGTATCTAATCAATCCTAGATTGAATACATCTAAACCCACAAATTCTCCTTTCATCTCATAAAACCCATTTACATCAATTTCCTCTTTCTAGATATGGGTTAAGAATGGGTACATGTAATTTAATCCTAAAAACATGTAATTCTATCAATTCAATCATAAACAATCATAATCCACTTAATTGGATCAACATTCATCAATACCCACAACATTGGAAGAAACCCTAACTCAAATTGGGGAATTTCATATTCTCAATTGGGGAAATCTTAGAGACTCCATGGATGAAAATCCATCATACCTTGATTACAAAGCCCACAAATGTTTGAGAAATGGAGACTTGACCTTGATCCTAGCTCCAACTCTTTCTTCTTCTTCAAGTTCTCGAGAGAGAAATATTTGAGAGGACGACTTTGGGATTTCTTTTGGGATTTGGAAAAAGACTTATATAGGGGTCCTAGGCTTGGGTAAAACAACATATCTTTAATCTAAATAATTCTAGAAAAGACCCTTAAGCCCCTTACTTACAGGGGTCTGCCCCACCTTCACGAGGGGGACCACGAGCCGTGGTGCCTACCACGAGTCGTGGTCCCTCTCGTGGTCACCAACCAGTGGCCTCCCTTGGCCACCTCTATCTCTCCAAGTCTAACACAAGGCCACAACCCTTCCTAGGGCCCGTGGTGGCCTTCACGAGTTGTCTAGTGGCTCGTGGGGAGGTTATTTATTAGGAAAGTTTTATGGAAGCTACTGCCGAGACACCACGACTTGTGGTCCCCACCATTAGGCGTCAAGGTGGTTGTGGGAGAGGTAGCCTTGGTAGCTATTTCCTAAGGTCTACGGGCACCAACATGACTCGTGGTGCCCTTCACCACTCGTGTGAACTTCACGGAGAGTGCCAAGGCTAAATCCTAGGTTTGTAACCTCTCCCTTAGACCCTTCCTTAGGCTACTAAGTTTCAAGGTGTTAAATTATCTCCCCCTTAGGAACATTTGTCCTCGAATTGAAATCTAGACACGTCTTAAAGGAAACGACTCAAGACTAGCAGCCCATCATGCATGCAACTTCTCTAAATACACACAACCAAGGAGGAACTTCATCTCCAAGCTAAACATACTCAATGCATCTCAAGGGAAGGTAGGAACTACCTGCATCAACTCATTATGCATGCAATTTCAAAATTTACTCATGTTCAAGGAGGAACTACCATCTCCAAGCTAGAAGAATGCTCAACACAATCTCATGGAGCCTATGTGCAAACTATACACCTAACCATATATCCAAGGAGGAATTATCAACTCGAAGGTAAGGCATGTTCATCAATTCATCTCATGGAGTCTATCGGTAACTCATACATAATGAACTAAAACATGAGGAAAATCGATCATATAAACTCATTTTTTTTCAAAACACATGTTTTCATGAACATGCATAACATAAGGAAATAATGAGAACATCTAAATCACTAATTACTTCAAACAAGGAGCAAAGCATGAGAACTCCTTACCTGTCACGACCCAGGGGTACCCCCTAGACGTAACACGACATACTTAACCCTGAAGGGGTCTAATACAAGCCCTTTGCATCATAACATAGGTAACATAATTGAAAATAAGGAACAATTTAAAACTTTTACAATCTAAGTCAATTTTCATAAAAGAAACAAGCGGAAGTCTTTCTATACTCTTTGTCTCAAACCATCTAATACAACTTTAGAATAAACTCTTGGGACACAACCCATACAATAGTCTAAGAACATAAAGAAATGACATAGAGGTAAAGTGGTTGTTGTCCTCGAATCTATGAGAACTCACCAAGGTCTTCAACTCTTCTAGATCCTCCAAACCTAGCCTCCAAAGGAACTCAAGCCTCCAACCCTACATTTGGTTAGAATGTAGGCAAAATATGCGTTAGTACAAAATGTACTAAGTATGAAAGCTAGCACAACATCATAAGAGCATCTCAAATGGTTAGTCAACATAAGACATAAGCATAAGAGATAATAACATGGTCATAACACAATCAACATAGCCATAGAATAATCATCAACACAAGCATCATATAAACACAAGTGAACATGAGATATATTTAATGAGCATTATATTGGAGATACAACATGTTCATGGCGTAGTATTTACTTAGACTCTCATGGTTAAATATTTCAACCTTAAGTCCTTCATATTACAAGAGAACTACTTCACAAGCCACCTCCAAGTATACTTGTGCAATGCAAGGATAGCATCCCATACTACCATCCAAACTAAGTACATCTCTTTGGTCATTCTAGGGCATAGTCCAACTTCACATTCAAGACTTATGTCTTCATGTCATCTTAATTATAATCTATGCACATGGTCAACTCTTAAGCTTCTCTATGCCATAAGGGTATCATGCTTCCAAGAAACCCCAAGACACACTTGTGCAATGCATGAAAGGAATCCCATACTTCCCTCCACACTAAGCATAGCCTTGGAGTCATCCTAGTCATATTCACCGTACTTTGGACTCATTATTAGCTTAACTCTCATAACTAAGGAAATATCTCACCTTTAGTCAACTATAACTAGGAAAGGCAACTCTAGCACAATCCTATCTCAACTCTTCTCTTTAATGACCCTAAGTCATACTTGTGCAATGCATGCGTAGCACCCCATAATACTATACATGCTAAGTACTACCTTTAGTTCCTCATGCTAACAATTCTTTGTTTGGAACCTAGTTCCTCTCTTTAACTTTAGAACACTATGAGGTACTCTCGTAAGCACATCTTAGTTCATTAGTAACTTGGACCCTATGAGATACTATCTTAAGTATGTCTATGTTCATTACTAGAATGGATACTATGAGATACTTACTTAAGCATGTCTAACTCCATTTATACTTTGAACACTATGATATACTCTCTTAAGTATGTCTAAGTTCCTTCTTCATATTGACCCTATGAGATACTAACTTAAGCATGTCTAAGTCAATTTACACTCTTGAACACTATGAGTTACTTCATTACATAAGTCTTAGTTCATTATGCTTTGAACACTATGAGATGATTCTCAAGCATGTCTTAGTTCATAATTCTTTGAACACTATGAGATGCTTCTCAAGCATGTCTTAGTTCATAATGATTTGAACACTATGAGATGCTTCTCAAGCATGTCTTAGTTCATTATGCTATGAACACTATGAGATGCTTCTCAAGAATGTCATAGTTCATTGGATATGGAGATTGCTATGAGGAACCTTAACTCAACTATGTGAAGGATCCCATCTCATGAGACCTAACTTTGGGAAAACCCACACTCTACTACATAATAGTTCCCCCTTTAACGTGGATAGTCCTCCCATCAAATAGGTGTGGCTCTCCTTTCTTCTTGGTGTCCGGACCCTATCTTGTGTTACACTCCATCTAATTGTCAATATCCACTTGGAGCAAAGCATACACCCAGAGGTTTACTTGTTAAGCCTTTCTTAACACTCATCTCTCAAGGAAGGATGTCGTTGACAATCCATCCATGCTCAAGTGATTCTATCACTCTCATCTATCAAGCATTCATAAGGTAGTTTAGGTGAGTATAGACCTTTCACCACAATTCAACCTATTAGACTTCTATTCTCTTTTAGACTTTAATCTCAAAGCCTTAGCAACACTAGGTAATCACATTAGCGTGACCGTAAATCCTTAACTATCATGATCACAACCTTACTCTCAAGGTTTCTTTCTTAATCTCTTCTTTATACCTAGATTTCAAGGTAATTGATCACATCTCTCGTTAATAGGTGATTCTAGTCTTAATTGATCATAAATGTTCAATTCTAACTTTACAAGTCAAGATCAATAATATACAATAGAGTCTAGTTCAATTCATGATTATATGATCCTAACTTTGATCAATTTCAACACATAACATTGAATTAGGAAGATCACATATGAATCTTCATATTATCATTAATCAAAGCTAAATCAATCGTAATTGGGTGATATCCACTAGATTGGAATCAAACCTAAACCCTACCCACAATGTAAGAACAACCCTAGCTAGTTTGATCCACAATTGGGGAGTTTCTATGGGGGCTCTATGGGTGGAAGAACTCATAGATGAATAGGCTTCACATACCTTCAATCAAAGCCCCAAACAAAGCTTGAATCCATTGAGAAAACTTGACCTATTTGCTGCCCCAAATTCTTCTTCTTCCTTGCTTCTAGAGAGAGAAGGTCTTGAGTGTAGTTTCTAAGATGAATGAGTTAAAGTGATTAGTTTATGGTCTATTAACTATTTATAGGAGGTTAATTAACTAACTAATCTCCCCTCCTAACCCCTAAACTAATTAGTAAACTAACCCTCAACTCCTCACTTAAAACTAAAAGCTGAAAAACTGGCAGCATTCACGCCCTACCATCCACGGATATTGGTCCGTGGATAGGACTACTGTCTGTGATATTGGTTCGTGGTTTGGACCTGAGGCTCATATTTTGCAGGACAACTCTGGCCTGACCTACGCCCATGACCTACGAGGTGTAGGTTGATCTACTGGGAGTCATTTGCAACAGTAGGTCTCTATATTTGACAGTTTTGGGGGACTGTTTTGGGGTCCTCCTCAAGGACCCCTTGGGTGGTCCTTGGGGAGTCGTGCCCGGATGATTAACACCTAAACATGTCATTCTAAGTACGGGACTCATTTGTATTGATTTTAACCCTCATACGACATCCAAAACTCCACTACAAACTCTACAACACACTAGTTCAACTCACTAAAATATGGGTTGTTACATTATCCCCCACTTGGGAACATTTGTCCTCGAATGACACTCTAAGCACTTCATAAAGTCTAAAATCTAACTTAGCAGCCCATTATGCATGTACTACCCCTAATGCACACAATCAAGGAAGAAACTTCAATTCCAACAAACTATGCATGTTCATAATCAACTCATGAAGTCTATATGCAACTCTTATTCAAATGCATTACAACATGAGTTAACAATGCAATTAAGTCATTTCTAACAAAACCTAAGATTTCATGAACATGCATCACCTAAGAAGATCATGGAAACATACTATTCACACAGGACTTCACATAAAAGCAAATCAAGAGGAACTTATCATCTCAAGCTTGAATGAGAGTAGAAGGAAAGGATGAGGACATCGGAATATCTCATTGGCCCTTGGCCTCCGAAGTAGCACTCCTAACCATATTCCTTACTAAAGAGCACTCCTTACCAATCTATGAAACAACTTCCTTGTTCTTCTATTTCTTGACCTGCCAGTCTAAGACCTCTACCGGTACTTCTAAATTAGAGAGGTTCTCACTAAGCAACTAAAGCTCACAAGAAACCTTACTAACCTCACTCAAGATCTCACATGAGCCTAACAAACCGGGACTAAACATCTCATACTCACCACACCTCTCAAGGTGAACATTTCTAGGAACTCTAATTCATGAACATCACTTAGATTTCACATCACCACATAAACTGATCTTAAATCATGGTGAATTACACTTCTACCCTTCTTAGAGGAGTCTATTCACTCAACCCGTCTACGCATTACTCAAACATCCTATTCCACCAATCTATCAACATACCTCAAAACTCATCATAGCTAAGTCAGGTTCTACCAACAACTAAACATAACCACACAATAACCTTGCTAGATAGACAAACTATCCCCCACTTGGGAGTAACTCTACACAAACTTTTCTAAACATCATGCATACTAAAAACAACTTCAAAGTCTATCATCCCAAATCTTACCAAGTCACATAGCCATAATTGGCATCTCAACCAACTTTTCTACCTCACTCCTTGTAGCATAAACCCTCCTAATAGTCACATTCTAAAGACCATCGGATAAGGGATAAGAGAGAGAGCTTATAGATCTATGGCATGACTTGGAGAATAAAGAAGTGAGATTTTTCCTAAGCATCCAATAGCCTCCTATTCATGAAATGTGTTGCGACTCCCACCCATGAATAAGACTCTACTTAGACGTGGTTTGAGACATCCTAAAATTTATCCCAAAACCTTATGCTCTGATACCAAGTTTGTCATGACCCAGGAGTACACCCTAGACGTAACACGGCGTACTCGACCATAAAAGAGTCTAATACAAGCCCTTTGCTTCATAACATAGGTAATAGAATTGAAAATATAGAATAATTAAAAACTTTTACAATCTAAGTCAATTTTCATAAAAGTAACAAACAGAAGTCTTTTTATACTCTTTGTCTCAAACCATCTAATACAACTTTAGAATAAACTCTTGGGACACAACCCGTACAATAGTCTAAGAATATAAAGAAATGACATAAAGGTAAAGTGGTTGTTGTCCTCGAATCTATGAGGTCTCACCGAGGTTTTCAACTCTTCTAGATCCTTGAAACCTAGCCTCCAAAGCAACTCAAGCCTCCAACCCTACATTTGGTTAGAATGTAGGCAATATGCGTTAGTACAAAATGTACCAAGTATGAAAGATAGCACAACATCATAAGAGCATCTCAAATGGTTAGTCAACATAAGACATAAGCATAAGAGATAATAACACGGTCATAACACAATCAACATAGCCATAGTATAATCATCAACACAAGCATCATATAAACACAAGTCAACATGAGATATATTTAATGAGCATTGGATATACATCATGTTCATGGCATAGTCTTTACATAGACTCTCATGGTTACATACTTCAACCTTAAGTCCTTCATACTACAAGAGAACTACTTCACAAGCCACCTCTAAGTATACTTGTTTAATGCAAGGATAGCATCCCATACTACCATCCAAGCTAAGTACATCTCTTTGGTCATTCTTGGGCATAGTCCACCTTCACATTCAAGACTTAGGTCTTCATGTCATCTTAATTATAATATATGCACATGGTCAACTCTTAAGCTTCTCTATGAAATAAGGGTATCATACTTTCATGTAACCCCAAGACACACTTGTGCAATGCATGAAAGGTATCCCATACTACCCTTCACACTAAGAATAGCCTTGGAGTCATCCTACTCATATTCACCCTACTTTGGACTCATTATTAGCTTAACTCTCATAACTAAGGAAATCTCTCACATTTAGTCAACTATAACTAGGAAAGGCAACTCTAGCACAATCCTATCACAATACTTCTCTTTAATGACCCTAAGTCATACTTGTGCAATGCATGCATAGCACCCCATAATACTATACATGCTAAGTACTACCTTTAGGTCCTCATGCTAACACTACTTTGTTTGGAACCTAGTTCCTCTCTTTAACTTTAGAACACTATGAGGTACTCTCTTAAGCACATCTTAGTTCATTAATAAGTTTAACCCTATGAGATACTCTCTTAAGTATGTCTAAGTTCCTTCTTCATATAGACCCTATGATATACTATCTTAAGCATGTCTAAGTCCATTTACACTCTTGAACACTATGAGTTACTTCATTACGTAAGTCTTAGTTCATTATGCTTTGAACACTATGAGATGCTTCTCAAGCATGTCTTAGTTCATAATGCTTTGAACACTATGAGATGCTTCTCAAGAATGTCTTAGTTCATTATGCTTTGAACACTATGAGATGCTTCTCAAGCATGTCTTAGTTCATTGGATATGGAGATTGCTACTAGGAACCTTAACTCAAATATGTGAAGGATCCCATCTCATGAGACCTAACTTTGGGAAAACCCATACTCTACTACGTAAGACTTCCCCTTTTAACTTGGATAGTCCTCACATCAACTAGGCGTGGCTCTCCATTCTTCTTGAAGTCTGGACCCTATCATGTGTGACACTCCATCTCATTGTCAATATCCACTTGGAGACAAGCATACACCCCAAGGTTTACTTGTTAAGCCTTGCTTAACACTCATATCTCATGGAAGAATTCCCTTGAGAATTAGGCTGACAAGATAAAAAGAAAAAGCTATGTTCAGACAAAGCTAGTGGAAAAAAGTTAGTGGATATCTTTATGTAAAGTAGTAGAGTTAGTGGATATCTTTATGTAAAGTAGTAGTAACGTGTACAAAAGTAAATAGTATTGTAGATGAAAAGTAACTATAGTTAAAAGTAAAGTAACTATAGTATATATTAAAGTAACTATAGTAGAGTTACTTATATGTGTATATATAGGAGAGCCCGAAGGCAACATAAGGCAAGACTTTCTTGACGGAAAGCAAAATTGGTATCAGAGCTAGATAATAAAATAATTAAGAATTAAATATGGACAATAAAGAAGATTATAAATATGAATTAATCAGAACAGTAATAACAAAATGACAAGAGTTGAAACATAAACAAGAAAGGCTTGATTATAATATATATGCAGGAGTATGTCAAAAATCTCTGCTAGCTCAAAGAAAATCAATATTAAAACTACAACTACAAGTACAAAAAATAGAATATAAACTCAAACATAATTTGAAATGAATAAGGAAGAATTTGCTATAGAAGAAAAAACCTACGAAAACCCTGAAGGATTAAAAATAAAAATAATATTTTCAAATTTAGGAAGACGATACAAAAAAATAGGTGACAACTTATATCTAATGATAGAAAAAGAAACAATAAGGTTAGAAGATAGTCTCACTGCAATGGTACGAATAAATAATGAAAATGAAGAAATTGATAGGAAAAGAGAAATAGATACAATTAAACAACAAGCAAAATTAGAAATATAGCAAATAGAAGAAGTAAAAAATGATAAGATAATTGCCCTAGAAAAAAAATTAGCTATGCTTAAAGATTTATATGCAGCTAAACAAAAAGAAGAAACTAAAGAAACAGAATTAAAAATAGAAATAGAAAAGTTTAAAGAAAAATTAACTGAAGAAAAAGAAACCCCAGATATAAGGATTGATAATATTGATATAGATGAAAATTGCTCAGAACAAGGCTCAGATATAAGTGAAACATACACAGAAATATTAGGGAAAATAGGAGAAATCGAAGTAATTAACAATCCGATAGAAATAAATACGGAACAAATTAAAGATAAAGCAAGTACAAGTACATCAGAAGTTAAAAACCCAAAAACACTAAGTCCTAATTATTATACAGTTAGTTATGAAGAATCTGACAGATATGATAGTTTATGGAATAAAAGATTAAATAAAAAATGGACACCATCAACAACATCACGAAATAATAATTTCCTAGATTTAAATTGTGTAACAGATATAAACAAAGTAATACAATTATGGGTAGGATACATATCAAAGCAATTAATAGATAATAAAATAGGAATGACAGAAGTGCCAGGATATATAGAAAGGACACTGATAGGAACATTAAAGTTATGGTTACAAAATCTGGCAGAAGAAAGCATAAAAACATTAAGAAATAATAAGAAAATAGATGGAGAAATTGCAACTACACCAATTGATATATTGAATAAATATGAAATAGCTATAAGAAATGAATTCAGTAGTACAACTACAGCAGTAGAAGAGCAAAATAAAGAAAAACAGTTAAATAGAAATTTAATGTTAAAATTAGCCATATGTAATATGTGTTATATAGACGAATATACATGCGTATTTAGAGAATATTATTACAAAGGAACATACAATACAGAAGAATCAAAAGAAATAAGAAAACTATACTTTACAAAATTACCAGAACCATTTAGTTCTAAAATAATAAAAGATTGGAATGAAGCAGGATTACAAGATACACTTGGAGCAAGAATGAGATATTTACAAAAATGGTATTCAGAAATATGTGAAAAATATAGAGAAGACAAAAAAATGGAAAAAAACAATAATCAGAAACTTAGCATGTTGTAAAGATAAAATAGCACCTCAATTTGGATGTAATGATAATTACTATAAGAAATATAGGAAACCAGGAAAATATAAAAAGTATAAATCCCAATATAAATATAAAAGACCTCGCAGAAGATATTATGTAAAAAATACTAATAGAAAAAGACCATTCAGACAAAAGAAAAAAATAACAGAATGTACATGTTATAATTGTGGGAAACTAGGACATTTAGCTAAAGATTGCAAATTACCTAAGAATCCAAAGAAAAAAATATTTGAGATAATAATCAATGATGAAGAATATACACAAATAAATTACATAGATTATGAACTAGAAAGTGATGACAGTATATATGAATTAGAGTTATTCGAGAATGAATTACTTGAAAATGAGGAAAATATAGATGACTAAAAAGGACGTACAAGTAATAAACAAAGAAGAATATACAAATGAGGAATCTACAGAACAGAAAGTAATATTCGATATTAATATATTCGAACAAATAAAAGGAAAAGAATTAGATCTTAGTGTAGAAAAAATATTTAAATTACCATTAATAAGAAACATATTTAAAAGACAAAAAGAAGAATACTATGTAGTAAGTCAAAAAGAACATATAATAGATTGTAAATATACCCAAGGAAAAGCCAAAATACCTATAATAAATAAACGAATAATAAATAAAGAAATACAAGAAATTAAAGCTAAAGACCCAATAAAATACGTACATTTAGGAGGAACAGAAATATTAATAAAAGCTTGTTT